>JAOEHY010035940.1:0-20953 GCA_025447955.1 Psilopsiagon aurifrons
CTCCAAAAGTCCTTGGCCAGACCAAACATCACTAAGCCATAACTAAAAACATTGGTGTTATCAGTACTGTTCCCAGGCCAAAAGTCAAAAACACAGTGCTGCACCAACTACTAAGAAGGAGAAAAACTACTGCTACTGCTGAACCCATAACAGTCTGTTCATACAGGAATTCTGTACTTGCAAGTGTCCACATGTAAGTGTCCAGTAACACAGACGTCTAAATCTTGTTATGACATGTTTAAAAATATAACCTTTAGAACATACTTATAAAAAAAAAGCCTTTGTTTTCTGACAAATTTTCCCAGGTAAAAGTGGGCAAATCCATGACTAGATTTTGTAACTTCTACAACCAGCACCCTATAACTATTGTTTGCCCATCTAAAAAAGAAAAAACAGTGGTTAAAAAGCAGGGGGGAAAAAAAGGGTGTGGAAATATAAGTTAAGCATACATGTTGAGGTTGTTATGGTTTATATCCATTCTAGCGGAGACATTTTTGCTTGGTTTGGGTTTTTTTTCCTTAAAAATACTGTTAAGTCTTCCATAATGATATTAGTAAATATCACACAAAGACTGTTTCTTCCCTGGTTTTCACCTTATGGAACCATGACATAAAATGAGCAAGCAGAAGGTGCTAGAAACCACTTAATCACAATGGGAGCACAGTGAACTTCCTGCTGAGTACTGTAATAACTATTCCAGGTGTGCATTAATGGTGAATCAAATGAGCATCTTTCCAATATGCTTATTTGAAATATCTCCAGAGGGGTTTTCTATTAGCTATTTCTTTGTCATTTTCTCCAAGTACCATTAACACTTATGCTGTATTATAGTACAGTTTATACCTATAAATCTTTATCAGGAATTTTAAGAGAACTGATGGTAGGTCCATTTCTGAGACAACTCCATTTCACCTTCTTTTAACAGAGAAGCATTGTCTCAGGTAGCTGTGGGCCATGGCCCACCCAACTAGCACCAAATTGCAGTCTGTGTTAAATAATTTGTAATGCAAATGATGCTGGGGAGAAAATCATGATCACTATTGTCCACCACTAGTTGGAGTGCAAGGAAAACCACATGGACTCCATTCTTGCCTACTCTGGATACATCACCTTCACAATTACTGAAGTAGTAAAATAGACTACTTCTGCACATGGTCAGCTTCACCAGTTTTGAAAAGCTGGCCAAGTCACAGTAGGTGCTGCCTTAGGCAAGTGATATCCATGACAAGCCACTTTTGTGCATTATCATACTTCTCAGCTGAAGATCTTATTTCATAAACAGTCAACATGCTCACCACCACCCCACCCCCAATATGACATTTTCAGGAATAAGTTTTTTCAGAGCTTGGGAGCACTGTGAGCTTGGGAGGATTGTGCTGATGAAAATTTAAATTCAGCATCCTTAAAATGAAACTGAAATTTCAGTATATAACTGAAGGAGAAACTCTGATTCGGCATTATTTAAAAAGTTTGGTAGAATTCAGTTTGGGAAGAAAGCCCTTAGACAGTTATAGGCTTCTGTGTATGCCCGTAGATAGATATCATTTATATATATATATATGTGGAATTACATTAATTCAACATCTACTTCTGCTATGATAAATGCACATAGTTGGAGTATCAAATATGCTGATAGATAAAACAGACCCGTTTTCCTACAAGCCTTGATTGCTCAAAATATATCTATGTTTTAATCTGTATTCATGATCTTGCAACCTAAACAACTGTGTATCTCATTTAGATATTATATTTTGAGTGTTAGTACTAAGGAGAATAGAAAAATTTCTTCCCAAAAGCTTTTATGACCTTTAGGGGGCATAGGTCCTTCTCTTATCTCTTCCTTAGCAGTGTACAGTTTCTTAAAAACCAAAATGAAAATAAATCCTCTACTGAGATATTAGAGTCTGCAAGCTGCAAATGATATTATGAGTCTTCATACGCCGCAATTGGTACTACACAGCATCTCCACAGAGTAGCAATAACTTATTTCTATCACTGTGGGAGGATAAAGGACAACAATAAAAACCACCTTCTTAGTCTCAAAAACCACTGTGAAGTATTTCTGAAATCTATTCTATTGAAAGTATATGCATTTAATATCTACTCTTTTTGAAGGTAATCTTATTATTCTTCTTTAGTAATTTTTCTGCTGCCCAGTCTGTGAGGTCTAATGTGCCAAATAGGTCAGATGGTTGTACAACACCACAGAAATCTGAAAATACAAGCCAGCTCTGAAGAAGTGACACCATCTTTCTAAGCTTTCTTCTAGGTTAAATCTCACCCAAGTGCTGCCTAGCCTAATCTAGCCTGAGCCACGAGTTTGCACAATGCACATCTCCCACTTTTCCTGACATATCTTTATCTGCAGGGAGGTGGAAGTCCTGATTCCAGGATTTTTCGTTAAATTTAATCCAGATTCATCAAGATCACCACTTTGTGAACTGACAGACAGTCCGAAAAATGTGCTTTGTTCTCATGGTAAAAGCCAGTCTTGGATATATTTAGCATGTTGTCATATAGCAAGATGTATTGTGGAAGAATAATAGGCAATGCTGGAGAGAGCTTCAGGTTATACCTGGATGCAGTTGCCTCCCCAAGCTGCTCCTACTTCACTGTCATATCTAACTTGTTTTTAAAAACTACAACTCCTTACTCCTTAGTCTCCCTTAGTGACCTACTGCAGCACTCCAAAAGCTCAGAAATTTACTATTCATGTAGCCTGCAGAGCCATGGGAGTGATCTGAAATAGTCATTGGCAGATACAAAAAGTAGCAGAAAAACTGAAAAAAACAGGTACAGCGGTACAGCCAAGTGCTCACCAGTAGTACGCTCATAGCTTAGAAATCTCACGCCTATTCTCAGACCCTCTCCTTTGCCGTTCCATATAGACACAGTCAAAAAAGCCAGCTGGAACAGCTTGCAGTTTTATGTAAAAGATCAGCTTACAAAATACGGATCTGTCAGATGTCTGCCAGCAAGGGTCCCCGTGTTCCAAGTTATCATCACATAACAAATTTCAGAGAAAACAGAAGTTTTTAAGAAGTAAATGCATTTTTCTTTCTTCCATAAAAATGTTGAATAAAAAAAAATGGCAGTTATGATTAACTGCCAGAGTCTGAAGCAAAATAACTCGGGGCTTCTGAAGTACAAAGTAAAAACAATCACCAGAAAGTTCATAAATAAAGCAAGACTTAGGGAGACTAAAAATAAAGGTTAATCAACTCAAGTAATTAATTGTCCCTTTGAAACAATTAGCCTAGTGCTTACAGCTGCAGTAGAGAGGCAAATGGTCACAAATAAAAAGAAGGAACAGTTGAAAATACATAAATGAACAACTGCTGCTGCAATTTTCCTCAGTCCAGGCACTGAATACAGACCTGAATTCATATTGGGAATCAGTAAGCCAAAAGAGAAGGAACTCATTAGACATTTACCTTAACTGCGTCTCACTCACACTAGATATGATTTGAGCTATGAAAGTAACCCTGCTGTTTACAGATGGAGATCTACACCAATCAATTCTGCAAAGGGTGTTTACTGAACATTTTCAACATATTTAGACTTGGTCCTGAGACTAAAAGAGTCTTGGAAAAGACAGTGTGAGTGCTGGCTTCTGGTGTTTTCTTTTTCTTTCCTTCTATTTCTTGGTTTTCCTTCTATTTCTTCAAGGTTTTGAAGAGTTTCTGAGTTTCCATATTTCTCCTGCTTACGTCTATGGAGTTTCTATTCAGAAACTGAGTGAAGGGACAGAATTTCAGAATTTGCCTGAAAAGATTTCTTTTTTTTTTTTTTCTCTGTTTTCTTGTTTTCTTTACTTCTTTTCTTTTTTTCCAAGTAAAACCTGAAATATGCTTACTGTCCTAGAAAGCCAAATAACTTTTTTTTCCCCACAAGTCAAGATCGTGACATCACCTTGTCACAGAAATGGGCCTGAGTTGCAAACATAAGTACAGACCCAAAATTCTAAATATCTGTTGTTTATTTTTTTTTTCCCTGGATGTTCTGTTTTATCTTTTTTTTCATATAGATGCCAAATCTGTATGGAATTTTTTTCAGAGATTTTCACTCTAAATGCAAAGCTAAGTCATTCAGCCCCTTGTTGTGCTTTGGATGTTAGTGATGTCTTCTTTTACTATAGAAAAGCCCAAGAATCCTAAGCTGAAATCTTAGCCAAGAAAAAGACAACAATATCTCCTTAATATATTGCCTTCCACTTGCAAATCATCATTTTACATCTGTAGGTACAGTCATGTGAATCTGGGCTTTAAAATCCTGTCCTGTTTCTATCTTTTGCTTTTCAGTGAAAACAAAAAAGTCCCACTATTGTTATTTATTAGAAGAAAAAGTAGAATTGTCCTGGGTTCAGCAGCAGCAGTCATTTTTCTTCTTCTTAGTAGCTGCTGCAGTGCTGTGGTTTTGACTTTCAGCCTTTGAACAGCGCTGATAACACCGATGATTTTAGTTGTTGCTCAGTAATGTTTACTGAGTTTACTCAAAGACCAAGGACTTTCTGAGTCTCATGCTCTGCCAGGGAGGAGGGGGAGCCGGGAGGAAGCAGAGACAGGACAACTGACCCAAACTGTCCAAAGAGGTATTCCATACCACAGCACATCATGCGCAGAATATAAACTGGGCGCAGTTACCCGGAAGAGTTGGATCACTGCTCAGGTCTGGCTGGGTATTGTTTGGCAGGTGGTGAGGGGTAGTATTCTCTTCCCTTGTTATTTCCCTTGTCATTATTATTGTTGGTGGTAGCAGCAGTGGTTTGTGTTATACCTTAGTTACTGGACTGTTCTTATCTCAACCTGTGGGAGTTACAGTTTTTCCATTCTCCTCCCCATTCCCCTGGGAGCGGAGGGAGGAAGGTGGGAGGAGTGAGTGAGTGGCTGCATGGTTCTGGGTTGCCAGCTGGGCTTAAACTATGACAAGTATCTAGTAGGAAAAGAGAAAAAGAGTGTAAAAAAATGATTATATAAAACTATAAAAGAAACATGAAAGCAACTGACAGAGAATTATTGTCTTGGTCATTTATAATTTATAGAGGAAAATTGCTAGAAAGATGAGGTGCATCTAATAAAACTTCAATCTCAGCACTGGTGGTGCAATAAGGCAATCAGTTTGCAGCTCAGTTTTTTCTTATTTCCCAGACAGATCTCTGAAAGTGTAGTCTCACAGAAAGAACTGTTGAAACAGGCCAGCCTCACTGAGAAGGATGATTTGTGTGACTTCTCTATGTTTCTATAAGGGTTTGATTTTCATATATCTGCATTGTATATGGACAAGGGTTCCCACAGTTTTAAGGCTTAATCCATGCGGCAAAACTAGCAGTCACTGGTTTAGTGACTGTTCTCATTTCTCCATATTTAGCAAACCGTTTAATGTGAAAATATTTGAAACTGTAAAAAGAAAGATGGCTTAATTTTTATAAAAAACAATGGTGACATCTTTCCCAGACAGATAACTCATCAGCAGGCCTAAGTCTTCCAGGAAAATTTATACTGTCCAGGTTAAAACCAAATCAGGAGCTTTCACTTTTTCAAGAAACTTCAGGGTGTTTTTAAACACCTTTCAAAAGATAACACATCATCTGCTTACTACATTCTCTGTATTTGTCACAGAACAACCTACAGTAGACATGCATTTGCAGGATACAGGAAAGAAGACAAAAAAGAGTCCATGTGCCAGTCAGAAGATGATATCATATTAAGAGGTTAAAACTAACATTTGCCAATGAAAGATTTATTTGTTCAAATACTAAAACAAACAGAACAACCAAGTTGTATGCAAACAAGAATGTTTAGACACATCTGTAGCAAGTTTGCTTCTGCATCCTTACTGAAATTATTATGTCAAAAAAATTTTTTAATAAAGTACCTCATATAAGTTTTAATTGTGTCTTAAAGATTTTAGCGCAAGTGTATGTTGTACTTCACACAGCTCTGCCCAGAAGGGGCGAAAATATATGACTTTAAGATTGCTAAAATATTCAAAACCAGTTCAGGTAGGCATATGAAAAACAGCCTTTTTGGTTTTATACCCTCAATTTTCAGGAAAAGAAGAATACTGAAATCCAGTTATGCATTGTTGTGTCCTCGGGATGAATGGCAACCAGTGGCTCTGTCTCTTCTCCTTTGACTTTAGGACTTTGGAATTATGTCTGTGAAGCACTAGTGAGAAACCTAGAGATATTGATTGTAAGTTCTCATCTGAGCTTCTATTTATTTTCCCTCCAGAGTGCTACTTCTGAATCACACCTATTTTCTCACGCTGCTCCAGTGGTCCTGGACTGGTAGAAAAAAAAAAAAAGGAAGCTTTGTTATCATATCATTTTGGCCTACTTCCCTACTCTTCCTGAAAAGTTAAGGAAAAGGTACAACATCTATATCCTTCATCCTTTTTCCAATATATTTTCTGAGATATTGATCTTTTTAAAAATAAAAAGAGAAAAGAAAAGCCTTAGTTTTGAATTTTTAGAATAAAACCACCACACTTCTGCTTCCTGTAATAAATAATTTCAATACAAAATACTTCTTCAGGAAATCAAAGCATGTGATGCTGGAAAAAGTCAAGATAGAAACAACCTAAGAAGCAGTCTAGAAACCAAGATGAGCATCTCTCTCAGTAAAAATAAACAAAGTCAGTACCAAATGGCAAAACTGGCATAAAGTCCGTCTAGCCATACACTTTATAAGCCTGGAATACAAAACTTCAGTTTTTCCTAAAGAATAAAAATATCAGTACAGGGTTTGGGTGTTTTTTCATCTGATATAAGTGAAGGTCCCTAACCACACACATGGTAAGAGCAGCTGAAACCGCAATACAACTTTGCAAAGAAAAGCAAAAAGTTTCTTTGTTTCTATGGACATCTACCTTGAGCCCTACCGAATTGTAGGCCTACATAGCTGGCAGTGGTCTACATGTTTTGGAAAACGGTTATTCAGCCTGTACTATTGGAACATGTTGTGCTTTAGGGTGAAATTAAGGTAGACATGGGATTGCTAGGGACTATCTGCTCAAATATCCGACTATCCCACTGCTACAGGTAACCTGGGTAATACAAAAAGACAAGTAATACAAAACAAATATACAAACCAAATGGCATCTGGTCTAGAATAGTGAAAGAGATAAGACCTAGGTGGTTTCATCAGCTGTGGTATGAAGAAGCTCTGAGCTGGAGATAGCCTGGGCAGGGGAATCCGCACACCACAGCGGTGTTTGGAGGCTGTATTCTTTCACGTAGGCATATGGAGTGAAGGCTTTCTGCATGAATAATTCACACCCCATATGAATCCACCCTAAGTAATACAGATTTGACTATAATCTTCTCAACAATCATGGGCTTAATGGTGGATTTCCTTCAGAGTATCTCAGAAAGCTCTCAAGTTGAATCATCCTGGAACAGTGCTCTTAATCTTATCTTCAACCCTAAAAATGTGGGTTTCAGAAAAGCTTAATTTTGAGCGAGTATAATAGGAGCACTTCAGTGTCTTCAATGAAGTTTGGCACATTTACATGAGCAGAGAACTTGGGCATCAAAAAATCATCAACTCTTGAGCAAATGGAAAATAGATTTCACTAGCATTATTTTTTTTTTTTAATGTAGTAGCCTTCCCCAGCCCTAATTTATGTAGCTGCTGGATTCACAAGGAAAATATTTTCTTTAAAACTAAGAAAGATAAGACAATTAGAAAATGAAGACCCCTTTTCTAGAAAGACGGTATTAAATAAAATAGGAGACCTACTGTTTGGACAGAGCCTTGGGCCACATGGTTTAATGCAGTGTCCCTGGCCATGGCAGGGGGGTTGGAACTAGATGATCTTAAGGTCCTTTCCAACCCTAACTATTCTATGATTCTATGATTTTATGATTCTATGATTCTATGGTAGTTCAGAGATCCTGGATGGAAGTTCCTAGAGGAAATCCCCAAGGAGCCCTCTCAGAAGTTCCATAGAACTTCTCAGAAGGAGCCTTCTCAGAAGTTCCATAGAACTTCTGAGAACCATAATCGTCAGAGGCAACTGCATGAAAGTCACTGGATTCGAAGATTGTTAAGGCTCTCACTCCCCTTGCTATTCTTCTGAAGGCTTTGTTTCCTCTCCCATTTCCGAAGTTACAAGGAAGGGACGTTAGAAGATAAAACAGTACATTGCATTCTACTAAAACACTGTTTTCTGGAAGACTTCATATAAAACATGTGAGAATATATTGCTGGCAATAAAATCCTAACAATAGGCACTGTTGTATGTTCATTCCCCTAGCTTTCCTCTTCATAGAGCCATGTTCAAATGCCAGCCAGCTATTGAAAAGAGAAAATTCATTAGAATATGCTTTATAATGCATCCACTGAGATCACATCCATTACTGTTCTTGGTGGCTATTTCAGCAATATAAAGCAGACATCATGCTGACTTGCCCTTCTCCATTATGCTTGAGGGTCTATTGTGTTATTAAAGCAGTGAAATGTAATAAAACCACACCTATTTTAAAGTTTATATAAAATACTGATCTCTGTTGGGTAAAACCTTTAATTTTTAATGCATTACATAACATTCCTGACTTTAGTGGCAGAGGTTACAGTTTAGGTTATTTGAATTTATTTCTATTTTTCCTAGTAAAAAGGATTTTTCTCTTTGTTTTCCGTAAAAGCAAGCAAAACTGTTGAGATGTCTACATCTTCTGGGCTCAAAGAACCAAAATGTTTGCTTAATAACAAAATCAGTTTTCATTTCTTAACTGGCATATAAGTAAGTGAAGTTTTCCTCAGTTCCCAGGTATCTGAGGTGGCTTAGCTTCATTCAGGAAAAAGATACAGGTATGCAGAATTTCCCAGGAGTCTGATTTCTGTAGGAAAGTACATCAGCATCTCCAAGAGATCCCCAGAATCAGGGGATCAAGCCTATGCCAATATGGTTACAGTCTCACTCAAGTATAACTCTCATTAAAAGTGTATCCAGGGTTTGGGAGACTTCAGCCTCTTCTGACACTTTCCTCCTCTGATTTTTTCTGACCTTTCTTTACCTCCTTTCATATTTGTCTCTTTGATTCAGAGCTGGTACTTGGTACATGTTAAGGACACCCCTTGTTTAAAAAAGGCAAAGGCGGGAAAATGGAAGGGATGACAAGGCAGGGAAAGGTGAGGAAAGGCAAGGCTAATTGAAAGTGAAAGTGAATGGGAAAGTGAAAAGGGAAGGGAAAGAGAAAAAGGGAAAAGGAAGGGGAAAAGGAAAGTGACTTTTTATAATATTGTCAGCAGTCCTTGAGTCAAGGCACATTAAATCAGGTTATTTGCTGGCCACTGGTTTTATTAAGCTTTGTTACTTCTTTTTTTTAATAATTTCTTTCTCACAATTCTAAACTACTGTTTCTCTGTTTTGGTTTGGTTTGGTGTTTTTTTTGTTTTGTCTTGTTTTGTTGTTCAGGCATTCTCCCTTTTCTCTCTTCTGGTATTACCAAAACTTCTTTTTTTCTTGTGCTGCCTAAAGCAGGCTCTAGCTAGAGAACTATTCCATAAATTGAATAGAAAAGGATAAATATCTGTAGTAGGTATTTCCTGAATCAGTGTAAAACAAATTGTCAGAGCCAGCAATGTACAGAAGAAATACAAGCTAGATCAAGAGGAACTTGGCACAAGTTTTGGAGAAAAACTGTATACAATGCTACAGTTAAGAGCTATCTTGGAGCAGGAGGAATTACAAGATGCAGATGGTTTGGTGTGCTTTAAAATTCAAATTGTCAGAAAGCTTATGAAAACTTTTTTCCACTTTAGAAATGTTATTTAGAGCAATGTCTATAAGACAGTACTGCACCTTCACACAAATTCTTGGTGGCTGTGCGTAGAGAAACCTGGTGAAGAACTATGAGTGACAGGTAAACTGTGTAGTAATTGAAACAGGCTTCCTAAGGAAGTGGAAGTATCACTGTCCCTGGAAGTGTCCAAAAAAAGTGTAGATGAGGCCTTTGGCGACAAGGTTTAGTGGTGGCCTTGGCAGTGCTGGGGTAATGGTTGGACTTGATCTTAAAGGTCCTTTCCAACCCACTTGATTCTACGATTCTGTGATTCTAACATCAAATTTTGACTAACACAGAAATTCAGACTTTGGTCAGGGTCGGAGCCCAGCATTTCTGAATATGGTGCAAGTACATGGTGCAAGAAGCCCTTGTGTTTCTATGCTTGCAGCTGAGGACACCTGAATGACTTACTTCCCCACACAGATCAAGGATGGAATGAGTTAAGCAGTCCCACTTGGCAACTGGACCATGGATGCAAAGAATCTAATGAAGGCAATGCTAAAAATCTCATACTATAAAGTATGTGCCCCTTGTAACTCATTCCCAAAATCCTGATCAAGCTTTTGGAGCTTTCATGTCTTACAGGCTCCCATTCAGTGAAAGCTGGACAAATGTCAGGGATCAAATTATAAAAATGTCAAAAGGAATTACTAGTTTGTAATATCTGATTGATTCTATTGGCAATAGATAATGACAAGCAAGAACTTGAAGTTAATGCTTGTGGAGAATTGACCTCCCGTGTGTATTCTGTTTGTTTTCTCTATTAGTTTTTCCATATTTATGTTCTCCCTTTATGTGGCTGGCTCATTTGTGCATAAGGGTTGGAGTGTTGGCTGTGGGCTCTCTAGGGTGAGGCTACTTTTATGTGAAACAGAAGAGCAGATTCTAATCAGGAATTGCAGCTGTACTGCAAGGAAAGTAAGCATGATTAATAAAAGGATTTAATTTTAGAAAACTTTTCCAACTTAAAAACTAAGAAAGTTATTTAATAGGCTACTAGTTATTTAATATACTACTGAATGTAGTATAACCACAAATATATTTTTTTTTCTCTTCTGACAAGTATATTCCTACATATGCCAGGATTCTAGAAATAGTACAATAAAGGACAGGCATTTTGGATTTTTTTCATGTTATTTGATGCATTCAGTCCAATGGGATAAAAAGAATTTTTAAATCTTGCAGTATATGTCTGGTTCTTTACATATAATAAGCCCCATATAACCACATCTAAGGAATTTACAAGGTAAGTGGGAATTTCAAAAACTTGTTCTGATATAAACCTGCCATGTTAGGAGGGAAAGACAGTTCAGTGCACACGTGGTGAAAATGGGACAGTACATCTGGAATATGTCCTCATGCTTATTACAATATGAAATACCACTTTTGTGTTGACTGTGAAAAACCCTATAATTTCAAAATACGCTTTGGGAGAAGGTCGTCTCTCAGAAAGAATAGCTTACTGAATATGGAGTTTAAGTCCCAGAAAAAAATGGCCAGATGAGAAAGGAAATTCACAGTACCTTGTAACATACTTAGATCACCTAAACATTCCTTCTGTTCCGCCTCTGAATAGGCTTGATTTGCCATACTGATTACCTTTATTCCTATTCACTGTACATTAATCATAATGGTCATTTCTATTTTTAAAAAACCTGGCATGGTAACAGCATGTTTAATTTGCATTTCATATTTTTTACAGTGCCCATCTTGCAGAGCATGATTTTGGAAAACAGGCTGGTGGGGAGAAGTTCTAAAGAGCTCTGAGACAGGCCTAAGTAACTCTAGTTCAATGGGATCTCCTTAGGGACGATGGTAATATAAATAATAATAAAATACTAACAATTCTTCCTGCCAGGTTTCCTTCTTCAGGATATTACTGCAGTGCATCTGAATGTGCTTTGACCTGGCCAATGCTTTTTGCTTCCCTATTATGGGAACTATTTGTTCGTTCCTACACATTTGTGACTTTCCATTAAGAGAGACGTTAAATGATTGAACAGATTTAACCTTATTTTGGTCAGCAAAAGTCAATGAATTGCTGAAGATTCCTTTTTAAGTCTTGGTTTCACAGAAGCTTCAGAGCTGCCAAAGGAAATACTACACAAAACTTTCCTTCTGAAATCTTGGGAAAGCCATACCTTTAGCCTTTTAGCTAAGTGTTAAGAAGCCATTCAAATGTGGTCACTGTAAAATTTATAACCAGAACTTACCTTTAATTGAAACCTTACTTCAGAGAAGCAGTGGGCTTTTCCACCCAGCCAAGTGGAATCTGCACATTCTGGTTTATAATTCAATTTTTACAGTGCCCTTTTAGAGGAGACTCTCTTCTCTTTCCTGTCTGTCTTTGATTTTTGCTGGGCTGGTGCCACTATCATGGTCCGTGCCCCACAAGACCAAATTTGAGTTTATGCAACACTAAAGAGCTGGTCCAGCTCCTCAGTCACTCCAGACTTCCATCTGACAGCACTCTGGAAGCACAGACCTTGCATAAACTGCCAATAAAAGCCAACCTTCCCAACTGCATTCCTTTAAAAGCCACTATTGTTCTCACTCATGACTGAACAGTTCAGCCTTCATTTCAAATGAAAATAAGAAGTTCAGGCTGCACTGAACAACTTCCAGACGTTTCCTCCACCCTCAGAACATTTGAGTCTTAATCACAAGGCTTTTGTTTGTGTAGTACTCCTGAAATGAGCATGGTTGTTACTATTCTCTCTGACAGGACAAAATCTCTCTAGTTAATGCCAGCTTAATATTTCTTTAATATTTTAAAGAAAGTTTCAGTGTGTATTACCATGCAGAACTGGAAGGACTGAATAGTAAATACATGCAAGGCATAGTTTTACTGGCAGAAAAGCAGGCAATGGATTAAATCAAGTGGTACTTCGGCTTCTTCAGTAATAAGCCATTTTTACTGTGATCCCAAATTGTTTTTCTAAGTCAAATTCTGGACTTCAAAACAATGCAAGCAATTATAATTTATTTTCATTTTGCTCAAAATTATGCTAGAAAAACAATGAGTCTCAGGAAGATGTCATGACCTGAAGTGCTTTAAACACAAATACATCTAGATAGGCCTTTTCACACACTTCTTGATTATGTTTCCAAATTTATCTCTTTATTATAATTACTATCTGAAATATGCTACCAACTTCCAGTGTGCTAGAAACCAAAGAGAGGACACGGTTCTTACCCAGGAGACTAAGCAATGTAAAATGCAATGTAATTAGGCAATTAAAATGGTGAGTTATAAAAAAGTCTGCCAATATATCTATTTAAAATAAGAAGTTGTATTTTACTTCAGCTGTTTTCTTTTTCTGACACTATATTAGTAAAAGAAGAATGGTGATATAGATTATATCTATTGCCTGACCAAAGTTTAGATTCAAAGACTGAATACATATAAAAAAACCCAAACAACTGGGTTCCCTGTAGTGAACCAGCAGGGATGGAACAGGTAAGACAGGATTTCAGGATTTGGTGTTTTTCTTCCCATTGGAACAGGAACCAAATCACTGAGGCCTCCCCTCCATAACAGAGGGGAAATATTAGGTAGATTCAAATGTCTTTACTTAAAAAATCCAACCCTATCAGTAGGAAAGCACTTACAGGAATATGCTAAGTAGAAAGGCGTCTTTCAGTCGTGCCTTCTGGTGCTTAATTGCCTTTTACTCTGAGGAAAATCTTCTTAAAAACCAGAAGCCTTTGCTAAAGATGAGTCCTGGCACAGGTTTCTGTTAACCACGGCCCATGGAGGATATAAGGAAAGAAAGCTTCTGTTGAGCACACTCCTGAACAGAATTAAATCCTTGGTGTGGGAACATTGAAACTCTCCTTCCACTTGGAGGGATTCAAGCCCAAAGTTCCAATGAAGCTGGGAAGGGAGCATGCCTCAGAACCCCCAGTGAAGTTGTGCATAAGAACCACTTAAAGCTCACTCTACGAGAAAGTGTAGAGACAGAGTGAAAGTGTATTACACTTTTTGCATGAGTTGCAAAGCCAAATCCGTATCCCCAGCAAAGACCACTACTGTGAACTGCACAGACACTTTAGCAGATCTGTACAGCCCTGTGGAGAAGAATTTGAGCTACCTAGTAATAAATGCCAACATTAAGGAGCTGTCCTATGTCATTGCGACATCATGTTGTCCCATATCACCAATGTTTGATCTGATGAACAGAGCTCCAGCTACTTCTGGGATGCCCCCCTCACTTTTTTTTTTTTTTCCCTTTAATTAGCTGCTTGAAATAAGCCCTTTTTACATGAAATGAAGCAACTGTCGTCTCTAACGTATAATGGTCAAGTTGCTTAGTGTTTACATTGAAAATCATGAAGAAGGATAACCTGGCAGACCAGTTTTCCTTCAGAAAAGTGGATAAGTTGAGTTCCATTCTCTGTTTGCTTGAGTATTAAAGAATTTCATACATAGTATAAGCAGCAGTAATTAGCCAGCAGGAAAGGAGTCTTCTCAGTGCTACACCCACTGGACAAGAGGTGACGCTTCAAATCCTGACCAGCAAAGAAGAAACTGGACTGGATCCTGCACAAATTGGATTAATTTTCTCTCCTCTTACATAGCAGGAAAGCCAGAAGCCACTATTTTGGGCAAGTCTTATTTAGTCTAAATGCTCAGAACATACCTATAAAATGAGTGCGCTAGACAGCATTAACTAAACCATACTGATTACTGTGCCTTGTCGGGACAGTGAGGAACTAAATATACCTAAGCTGATTTGGCAGTGGAGGGTACATGCCTGTGAGATAACGTGGCAGATGAAGGAGAGTTTTGTGCATCTCATGAGCACATGAGCTGATGCAAATTCCTTCATGCTAAAGAGATGCAAGTTGGCTGGGAAAATCAGTACGTAATGGGATGAACAAGGTCTCCTATCCTAATCTCTCCGGAAGAATAGTATAGCAAAGCATTGTCTACCTGCATCTAAATTTAACATAAGGGAACCTTATTGTCTTTTTTTAGTGGATTAATAGTTAGCTTGTCCAAACATCCTCTTCCCTCTCACTGTTTCCTTCCCTATTGCCTGTTTCTTTTCCACAGCTGGAAGGAAGCACCACTTGGTCCCACACGACTGTCCACTGGGTCTCACTGCACTTGGCCAGTGCCCCTCACCCCAGTTTGAGCTAAGCACATATCTTAGAGGTGCCATAAGCCTAAAATGGAGGGGCAATGATAAAGATTAGGCACTAGGAACTGGGAGAGAGGAAGTTTGTCATGAAATAGTGAGCTGAGAATTTATTCCCTCCATTTCTCTCCTTGCTGTCAGGAAGAAGGAGAGATGCTCAGGAAGGTTTCTCATTTAATACAAGTCTCTCAGCCCTTGTATTGCTGGAAATGGGTGTCTGATAAATGCAGAGCTTAATTTCCCTTCCCTGCCACTCATACCCAGCTCCCCTCTAGGTGCTAGAAAGGAAGGAAGTGCCTCTTTCTCCCTGCTTCTCTTCCTCCCCAGACAGATGTCCCCTGGCCACTCCCCTATTAGAGCACCCTTTGGCAGTTCTGACTGATGCTCCCAGGACACTGGCATGTGTGAGAGACTGGCGTCTTTCAGAAAAACTGAGAGACATGGGGCCAGCCATTCTGCACACAAAACCCTGGAAGGTCCTAATGTGCTCACCATGTGCAACCTGATTAACTTCTCACCACAGGGAAACATATAATCGTCTGCATATAGTTGCAGGTAGTAAGAAGAGAAGTTATTAAACATGGTATAAAGGAGTTTATTATGAGTAATAGGATGAAATTCAGAAAGCAAATCCTTGAACATATGGAAAAAGTGTCTGACAATGAGATCAACTCTAAGTATGAAAGGTTAGTGTAAGGAAGTGGTAGAAACCACATTCAGAATTAGACTTAACACTAGAAAATGTGCTGTGGGGAACATCCCTGACCCATCAGAGAGATGTGCAGCCTGATGGAGTATATCTTTTTTCTCTGAACCTAGCATTTCCTGATCAAATTACAGGTCAAATTACAGCAAAACCAGACTGTATATTTCGAGTCTTCATTCCATGTCTGCTATGGTCAGGAGAAAAATGTTGTCTTCATAATATATGTTAGAAGCTACTTAAAATTGTAGCTGAGCTGAAAGTCACAAAGATGATGGGGATAATAAACAAGGGAGATGAAGCCATCCTTGCACTTGCAGTGACCGAAAAAACAATCTTACAGAACTGCAATAGTTACTTATTTCCAGATTTGCCATCTGTGCTCTGTCTAAAGATTTTATTATGCATCTAGTATTTTCTAGATGGAGAGGGGAGTGAAAGGAAACTAAGATGTGTGAGATTAAAAATGAAAGTCCTTAAAATTATTTCCAGGCTCTAGGAAGCTTGTTTTGCCTTTGTACATTTGTAGGAAATATGTTCTGTCTTTCTTGCTTCCAGCAGTAGGAGAAGCGAGCTGTCAGGAAAGTCTGGCTTGGTTATTTTTACAGCTACATGTCTATTGCTAAACACGACATGTAGACACCGCCAACTGGAAATACCCACCCACCACCTACGTGTTTATTGTGAAACCAAGACAATAGCAGAAGGCGCTGGTGCTGCTGTTATCAAGTCAGCTGGGAATACCAGCAATTCCCGCATCCTCTCAGCAGCCAGGCGATTCTGCAGCTCCAGCTAGGTAGGGAAATCTTGTTTCTCAGCTGATATAAAGTGTATATATGGGTCTAAGAAGGCTTGAATTAACTGCCAGACATTGCCTCAGGACACAAAGATGCATAGATTTTTCCAGTCTCCTTTTTTGTAATCTCCCTGCTTAATCCCACACAGCAGTTTCAGTGAAACCTGATAGGTCAGTGGTGAGTTGCTTCCTACAGCTCCTGCTTTCTTCTGCAGACAGTCTCAAATGAAGCGGCTAAATCAGGTTTAAGTGTCTGGCATGCAAATAACAGAAAAGAGCAGAGGTTTGAGTGAATATATTAATCGACGTACAGATTTTAATGGCTGAATAGTGCTTTTTAGGAGGTAAATACAGAAATAGCTAAAATTATTGTTGCAATTTGGTATTTTTGGAGGGCATTCTGGCTTTAGGACTAGAGATTTATAGTTTTGAAAATAATCTCTTGCTCTATTTTATGCTATGTTCAGTTTTACATCATCATTTATGTACTCTGGGGACGCCTTTGGCCTCTTACACAGTTTTTATGTAGAAATCAAGAGTATTCCACTGTGCAAAAACACACCCAAATGAGACAAATTGCATAATTTCTGTTCAAATTACCTGCTTTATCTCAGATTACCTACAAAGTAATTACATGGCTAAATAGAGCATCTGTAGAATTTGATGCTTTTCCAGTACAAAATACTGGCTAAGAAATTCTGAGTTTATATTTATCACCGTTACTGTTGCAGACTTCAGCAGCATTACACAAGGAAATCAAGTCAGGTCACTTTTATTATTTTATCCAAATGATATACAATTTCATAAGTGTGGTTTGTAGAAAATATTGTAAGTAAAATGCCATGGGGAGTTGATGGAGTACTTCCTCATCAATATATATCAAAAACAACGGCAGGCAGATGCTAAAAAAAGACCATTCAGAAAATGGTCTAAGGATTTCTGTAGCTGTCTAAATTCACTGATGTTTGAAAAAAACATTTGCATTAAAACTCATACATTGGTTTTCTTGGTAATACTTCTATTCAGATGCGTACATAGTCAAAAGAAAATGAGGAAATACTACAAGTTTGTGTTTGCTCTTCTGTAAGTGAGAGAGAAGTCCAGTGTGTGCTTACCTTTTTTTTCTGAATTATGTTTTCAGTTGGCCTGCAAATGCAAAGAATCCGTCTTCACTTTTGTGTAATCTGAAATACTTCTCCCTATCTAGGTTCCAGATCTGGCCTCTGACATAGGTGAAAGGATAGGAAATGGGTTCCTCTTAACCACTGCAGAACACACTCTTAAAAGGATGTCAAGAGTTACCTCAGCTGTCCTAAAGTCTTTGGCAACTCAACTCTATCATACTTCTTACTTTTAATTTAGCATAGATGTATGTGAACAGAAGCTACACAGTGCCTTTTATCCTGCTGTGCTCCTGTGTCATGCAGCATCACTAAGTGACTGATTGGAGAAGAAACAGGCTTTGGAGGTTAGGAGTCCTGGATGGCAGGCTGAATGTAAACATTCAATTGAGTGACCCTCAGCAAGTTATTTCATTCTTCACATCAGTTTTCCCTCACGGCTGTCATATGTCATATCCAAGACACAGATTTCTGGGTGGGTGGCACTGTTATTAATTATTTGCCTGACTCACATCCAAGAGCCCTGGTCGCAGAGAAAACCCATCTGCACTGAACACAGTACAAACCTGACAAACACACATACACAGATTGTAAAATCATGTGCTAAGAACAAAGTAACAGTAATCCATAATGCAAACAACATTAACATTGGCTGTCTTTCATGACTTTTGCAATAGAAATCCTGAAGGAAGCAGAGCTTTGAAATGAGACAAATAGATGAAGAATCCACTAAAAATGACTTGGCCACAACAAGTTCCCTGCTTACCAGCAGATTGCTTTGAGAAGCTGCTATCTGGAATATTTAAGGTAAAGCAACTGTTGCAAGCCACCCTTCTCCACAGTAAGCTCTGGATAGCAGGTATATGACGAGGATACATGAAGGCAGCCAGTGCCTGTATGATGTCACTGTGAAGCAATCAGACATGAGTTTTGTTTTATTTCATAAGGTTTTTTTGACTAACAAAGCCAAAGGTCACATTCTGTTATCCTAATCCTTCCCACGAAAGGATTATAGCTGTCTAGTTTATCAGGGTTCATTTTTTGCTAATGATGGCCACATTTCCTTCTCTTTACAATATGGCAAGACATTAATCATTATTTTCTACTCATCAGTCTAAGGGTTTAATACTTTATGCATGAAAAGCAAAGAACTGTCAGCATGATGTAATTAAATTCTCTCTCACTGACCCTTACAATGTTTAACAGCACCTCTTGCAGTCACATAATTACAGTAAATTGGAAGAATAGCATCCAAATTCAGTCAGATCTCCTGAATAACAACAGCTTTCTGCATTCCTGAACCCACATCTGTTAGCTTTGCTGTCGAGATGCATTTGAAGAACCTTGAGAGAGTAACAACTATATACTTACAGCAATACTACATAGAAAATTCTACTTACCCCATTGGAGATTTGTCAGATACCAGAGATCTCATTGCAAAATATTCGATTTTCCATTCAGAACACAGTACCTAGGATTTAATCAAAATAATTTACTGGATGTTGTCTCTCTGCTCTAGTTACTCAGCAACCAAATGCACACAAACAGAAATCAATTACAAACGCTTCTGATTAGAGCTACACAAGGAAGTTTCAAAGTCTCAGAACGTGAGTTTCAGAAAAATGGCTACCATCTGAGGGCCTTTAGAGATAACATTAAAGAACAGGTATATGAAAAATTAAATATCAAAGAAAACTTTAAGACTGTTTGCCAGTCTCACAGACAGGGAAAGGAAGCCAGGATACCAACTGTCCAACTCCTGGGAGAGCCCTCCCTTCATGTCCGAGAGAGTGCCACCTGATGTTACAGTTCCAGACATCCTAAATGAAGATTTTTTTCTTTTGCTGTTTGTTAAGATTGCTAACTCTCATTTTGATTCTCTACATGTACTATATGGATAGGATTGCACAGACAATTTTGAACTGAAAAAAGCAAGGTTTTTCTTTATTCAAATATTCTCTTTTACAATGAAGAACTTCCATGCAATGATAGCTGGGGTCATCATACACACCAAACCCCCCCTACAAACATTGTCATTTAAATAACTCTGAGAAGACATCGGTTTGCCATCTGCATTCTCTGCAGGCCCATTTCTTGGCTATTGATTTACCAGAAATTCTTTCCCTTTCCAAATTCTCCATGCAGGACTGACCATGCACAGCTTCACTGAGCAAGTGAAGCAGAGAACCTGTATTTCAAGGGACCTCACTGATGAGCAAGAGCAGTCATCCTTCTGATTCACATCATCAAAGCTCTGTTCTCCACAAATCTGATTTCTCTAGGCTCTTCCTGTTGATCAAAGTATTGCCCAGTGATAATGCGGAGCAGAAACTGGCTGCTGGATGCAGACACGACAGCACTCAAGGTTAACAGATGTTTTCGCTTTATCAGAAAATGATCTCAGCTTCCACCCCCTAAATTTCTCATGCTAGGGGAAAATCAGACCAAATCAATGGAGCAGGTATTTGAGGAGTGGGAGGAAAGTTATGCTTCCTTTAAACTAGGCACCACTAAGAGCCCCAGCCAGCTCTGGCACATCCATCCCTTAAATGCTGTGAGCTTTTAGGATGGGCAAAAGCTGTTTTCCTCTCTGTCTTACTCCACAGCATGTTCAGGGCAGTTTTCAAGGCTGTTATATGCTTCCCCAGCCAGACATAACAGCTGGGCCTGGGGCCAGGAGTCCAGCTCACGATCCAGAAATGTGATTCCGATTTGGACTTTGTGATGGGTGAGGGAGCTGTGCTGAGCTTCCTTGGGGAAAAAAGGAGCTTGGCCAAAGCCTTTGTAACACAATGCAAGTGTAAACCCCAGAGCTGAAGAAGGCATAGTTATAGGAGGAGTTTAGGCCAGTCTCATTTATATCACTTGCAGCACTACTACAACTTGCAGCTGTACCACAATTTTATTGGACATAAATGCTAATACATCAACCCTCTGTTCACAACCAGGAACCCTTTGACATATGAACCAGAGTAAATGCTTCACACTGGCCTCACAGCTGTTTGCCCCTGCTTTGGAAGAGAAAAACACAGAGAGCAAGGAAAAGGGATCCATGCTGGTGTCCTTCTTGTGCGGAGCTCTCCCCCTTGGAAAATGTAAATGTGGGAGAGTAGAGACGCAGGCAAGCACCACTTCCATGAGCGCTGGCTCTTTGCTCATTCAGTTGGGTGTTAGGTGGTTGGGGACAGTGAAATTCCATAAGTCAGGCTGCCAAAGCTTGGTGACACAGCTGTAATTATTTGAGCTGTTTGCATTTTGTTCATTTTCTTGATTGTTATATGATTATATAAGTAATCTGTTCTTCATTATTGTCATGGGTTCGGCAGTAGCAGTCATTTTTCTCCTTCTTAGTAGTTGGTGCAGCACTGTGTTTTTGACTTGTGGCCTGAGAACAGCACT
>JAOEHY010035940.1:29883-51221 GCA_025447955.1 Psilopsiagon aurifrons
GCCCAGGGAAGTTGTGAATGCTCCATCGCTGGCGGTGTTCAAGGCTGGGCTGGACATAGCCTTGGGTGGCATGGTTTTGTGGGAGGTGTCCCTGCCCATGGCAGAGGGGTTTGACCTAGATGATCTTAAGGTCCTTTCCAGCCCTAACTATTCTATGATTCTCTAAGTAAGATGAGATCTCCACTCACTGTAGGGAATAAACTAGAAGCTTAAAGATAATACAAGGTAAATGTCTCCTCTTTTGAATTTGTATTTTCTTAAATACTATTATTATTGATTGTTAAGAAAACAGTAAAAAAACCACAGACTGATAACAAAGTTAAATATGGAGGATATGTTTCAGAACTGTTCATGATTTTTGCACTGGTATGATAAGGGAATCTACTTGTTTTCATTTTTAATTACAATGACAAAATAATCACTCCACTCTTTGATCACTGAATCTTCTTATTTTATACTTGGGAATTCAAATAATCTTTTGCAATTCTTGTCTATTATCATAAGCCCAAAGAAGTTTGTTTCCTAGGCTTAGAGGTTATCCTTAACGGAGTTTATTTCACTCCACAAATCCTAGTTTTGTGGTAAACTTATTACGTACAAAAAGCTATCTGTTCTGCAGGAAACCCAGCAACTGAAAACTTGCTTGTTTTGGAGACTTAACTCCCCCTTTGACACCATCTGTATCGTTTAATACACATATAGGAAGAAAAACAGTGAACAAGCTCCATATTCTAAAGCTGCAATTCCTCCTTCGCTTAAAAAACGCAACGCCACATACTGAACTTTAAGCAGTTTACCGTTTCATGTAAATACTTAGTAATTTTCCATGTAAAAAAACAACCAAACAAAAAAAGATATAGTTAAGGCTACTAAATCAGCTACTCCTTCTCCATCCAGGTAAACACTGGTTTGGGGGCAATATGTTAGATTTTGTACTTCCATCAAAGACTTAGACTTTAAAGTCATACAAAAGGCATTTAGAATATCAATAAAACAACCAAAATATGTTTTCAGAGGTAAATGACTTCCAACATGTCTCGTATCATCAATTTTACAATGAAAACACACTAATAAAATCTAACAGAAAACAGAGGAGAAGCTGTGGAATATTCACCATGACTTGGGCTGCAGTTTTGAGAAATGCCCCATAGATATTTAAGCTTCACTCTTAACACTACCTATTGCCATAGCTACATTTTTTTCTATCTACTACATAAATTCCGACATGTGAGTAGAAGAGATGAATGGGTACCAACTTCCTCTTTTCATTCCTCATTCAATAGCTTCCAATTTTAGTCCCCAGCTGAAGAATGGAAATCAGCTCACTTTCCTCATACCGGCTTATTCAGACATTACTCTAATTTCCAATTTTAAAATATTTTATCAAAAGCTTTGATATATTTAAGAAACTTGTTCTTAAATTGGATGCACAGATTTTCTTTGACTGCCAAGTCAGTGTATTACAGTATTAAAATTTTAAATTAACGTATTAATTTCAAACCTGTCATATTTTGCATGTAAGTACCAGCTATATAAATAAATATATCTAAATATAAATAAATATATCAGCTGTATAAATAAAATTTAAAATAGTTAATTACTGGCAGAATCTACAGTATCCAAACAGACGTTACAGACATTTTCACAATCCAGAAATTCATCATCTCACAAGCAAGGGTCCATATGAAAACCTGACTCAAGAGTAATGGTTACTCATGTACTGATAGCCTGCTAAGGAAAAAAAAAAACAGCAAACCAAACAAAACCTCAAGAAACTCCCCTTCCTCAGTGGCTGTACAAAGAAATTCAAGAACCCTCAGTCTAACAACACTTGCTTAAATGACCCATGACCACAGTTTCTTTCTGGCATCACCAAGATTTTGTTGGGGGGTCACAGGCTCTTTATGTAAGTACTTTTAAATGGGTTTGAAATATGCTGTTAGAATTTCATGTTACTTTAGAGCAAATTGCAATAGTCTTGCTCCCTGGTGGCAAATACCTGCAGGGAGAATAGAAGGCCGTCTGCTACATTCAGTTATTGAAAATCCCTTTTCAAACCAAGTAAGTAGAAGTAGTGCTTTTGATCCAAAGTTCAGTTCACAGCAGGGTAGCATTTTTCATAGATCACTTGAATTAATGGGCTCACTCATTGTTGCTACGGGGTTGATGGCCGGCTGGCAGGAGGAAGTAAGCATCTTGACACAGGACTGCGGTGATACTTTAAGAGAGAAGCTAGTAATAAAGATCCAAAGTCCGATATGCTCAAACATGAATACATTCATCTGGAACAAACTTTGCTGCTTGATAATGCATGTATGTTCCCCAGGTCATGTTAACATACAGACAAAATATTTTACCTAATTCTATTTACTCAGCTGCGCTTATCTTTTGCAAAATATGTTGCTAGAATAGGTAAAAGTTTGACCAAGAATTAAGAGGAGAATGTTGAATAATTTAGTCAGCATGCCCAAAAGGAAACTGATAATCCTCAGAAATGAGACATACCACTTGTGAAAGTTTTACTGTATTAACACCATGTACCAGCCCTGCTTCAGCTAATTATTTTTACAAGCATCATGATTACAGGAGGGTCCTAAATAAACATAAAATTTCTTTTTAACCGAAAAATTAAGATCAGGTCAGATCAGGTCAGGTAGTTATCACACAAAATTTGAATCACTCCATATTTATGACATTAGTTCACCCAACTTCAGAAGTAGTAAACAGCTGAGAATTTTATTTTTGCATCCTAAATCAAAGATTGAACTGTCTAATGCTTAACTCCTGAAGAAATATGGACATACAGAGAACTGCCATCGAACCGTTTAAGTTTTACTAAGGCTAGGTCTTAATACTTGCTAAGCTGTGCAGCCCCAATCTCAAAAAGCTGCTGAAAGAAACAGACTTGGTTCAAGGTGAGAAGAAGGTTTAGGCTCTGAAGGAAGCTTGACATACTGCATACTCAAGCAAGTTGCTGTTTCCTTCAAGTGTTTTACAACAGTAGCAGCATTAAACACAACCCCCTACCCTGCACAGATTACATTTATGCAGAACTGAGAATTAAGAGGATGCTATAAAGAACTTTTCCGCTTCTCCAATCATGGGTTTTTAGTCCCAAGGATTCTCTAAACAAACTAATTTACTGAAGTTGAAATAAACTCTGCCTTGCACAACTATCTCTTTTCTATACAGTACTGGAAAGAGCAGCAGTTTATAGCTTAGAAGCCAGCACAAAGCTAGAACAGGCAGCATTTTATCCACAACCTTTAGAGCAAGTACATGTACAAGTACATACTGTTCAGGCATACCAAGTTATTTCTTGGCTTAAAGTCCAATTCAAGCTTACTTGGTTTCTCTCTTCCATTTGCCTTCTTTACTACCACAGTCCAGAATGTGGACAATATGCTGGAGACAAGCAATAGATAAAAAACTGATGGGTTAGTTGTTCAAGATGAAATGGACAACAGTTTTCAATATATCTATGACTTACTCTGATAAACTAAGTAAAAATTAGTGAAGACAGCACCTGCACAGCACTTTAAAGAGTTTCACATTCTAGAAGTAAGATAGGCCTGCATTTGTGGTGCTACAGGTTACATTATCAGGTTTAAGATTTCCCTTAGAAAGTTCTGTGGCCTGTGTCCAAAACTACAGAAGCAGCACGAGGTGCTTGGCTGGCAGCTCTTATTGGCACTTCAACAAATGCAGCAAATCAGATATAACTGTCACATAAATCCAAGCTGATATAATAATAGTTGTACTTATTTTCTGTTGTCACAGTTTGGAATATTCCTAACAAGACTAGAAAAATATCTGGATACATTTAAAGAAATTCTTACAATTCAGCTGGTTTCAAGGATAAATATGAAGTCTGACAAACACGCATATATGGCTTTTTTTTTTTTTTTAATAGTAGCTGGAAGGAGAGAGTAGAATAGAGAAAGAAAAGCCAGGCTTTTCTACTGAGGACAGCAAAAAAAGCCTTTTACTTTCCCCCCTGTGAAAAGATGTCTAAACTCTGAAGCTGAGATTCTAGCACCTAGCAGGAGTTCGCACAAGGAAATACTCAGTACGTGAATTACATACCAGTTCAGAGAGCACTGGGCAAGATCCAGAGTTGCAACAATGCCAGTTGCTTTCAACCATTTCTTATAATATACTGTTACTGGTTAACAGGTGGGTTCTTGTCAAATGCTTTTTAAACAGTGCTAGGGCTAATGAACCAAGGAAACGAGACAGATTTGGGAGTAGCGAGTAATGCTATGCGAGTGTGATCCAGACTAAGTTATACAGCAGCAAAACTTACCTACCTGGCATGAGTGAAAAAGCATATTTAAAATATGCCTCTGCTGGACAAGATCTAGAGTTGTACGTACAGTCAAAAAAGATATAGTACTCAGGAGAGAAAAATGAACAAAACCTCTACCACGTGGCAAAAGCCTGAGGTAAGAACAAGATGCCAAACCAAATTCTTTACAAACATCCCTGATACTTGCTAACATTCAAGAATTTGGTATGTTTTAACTGAGCAGTTCTTTTGATTCATGTCAAAGACATGACTAAAAACTTGCCAGGGCTCACTGCAGTGTTCCCTTACTTTCCATTAGCAAATGACATAGTCAGGAGAAAAATGTCAATGCACAAAATCTAGAATTACGCCAGGAAGGAAGCTAGTACAAAGTTCTGTGCTAAACCCCCCAAACCTTACCTATTCCAAACATAAGGATATTTTTTTATGCTTAAAGAAACAGACTGAAATGAGTGCTCCAGACAGTGTTCACGTCATTAAGTTGTGAAAATGTCAAAGCAATTAGGGCCATATAATCAAAGTTTAATGAGAAGTCTGAGTTAACACTCTTCATTATTGGTGTACTGAAATGAATTTGAAAAATACAGGTTTTGGTGCTTCTTCCATGCCAACTGAAATATATTCTACCACTCGTGTCTTGCTCTGGAAAGACTTAACTCCTGAAAAGAATGAACACAGGTGTTTTTCTACTCCTCTCCCCTTCATCAATTTTTTTTTGATGAATAACCTCTACCTCCTCCTAACACAAATGGAAACAAACCAGTTTAAACATTTAAAAAGATATAAAGGTTTATTAAATGAATCCAGATTTGACAGATAGTACATAAATTAAACAGCAATAAAATTTTACCAGGGTTTATGTACAGATCACAGTGATTTTCATTGTGCAATGAGGGCTGACTTTGTAACTTTGAACAGTACTTATACATGTGAGCTACAACAAGCAATCAGCAACATACAACATTAGTCCAAGTTAACTTCACAAGTCTAGCAGTTCAAACCCATTATGCAGTACACAGATGCCTGCTACCACTATCACTACTTACTATGCAACATAGTATTTATAAAGCAGTCAAGGTTTGCAATAGAAAAGTGCAAAACATGGGAAGTCTGTACACAGTACAGTACAAAAAGGAATCATGCTACAGTCATTGAAAGCTGAAAAATAATTCTATAGCATAGAAAACACTGCATCACAACTCTTCTGAATGGCAAGCCAATGGGCTGTGGAACAGCCAGATCTTAATTGCTTTCAAAACTGCAAAATCCCTGTTCATCCATTTAAACATAGTTTAGTACCTATATTTGTTCCATTAACAATGACTTTCTATGGTGGAAGATCACATTAGTTAAAGCTCAGTAGCACATGTATTCATTGATCAAGCTAATTTACAGAAAAATCTACAGCATACTCTCCATTGAAATCATGAAGCATTTATATTCATTTGGTTACAAGGCAATTTAATTTATAATGTATGTTTATCATTTAAAACCTCCAATTGGGTAATTAAAAATATATATATATATATAAAACTCAAAAAATAAAGGCTGTTTTTTAATGTTTAACATTCTTGTTCACCAAAGCAGAATACCAAAAGCCTATGGGCTCTTGCAAGAAAACAGTCCTTATGCAACAGTCTATATGCAAAAACACATTAACAGATGCAACCATAAAAAAATGAACTTTAGAGAATACCATATTTGAACAGAAAATAAAGTGTAGTAGTCTGTTAAAGAAAAATAACAAAACAACCCAAAACAGACAAAACAAAAAACAAACCATAAATTTTGAATCCTTACTGCAGTGTCGATCTGGAAACTTCTGTGTGAGTGCTCAGACAGAACTACATTAGTGGGCCACAATGTCTCAGCAAAGACTTAAAATAAATCTTAAAACATACTCACTTGTGCAAATAAATAAAATGGGCAGGTAACAATAACTCATTAAGTTTAAGACGGCTGAGAAAATAACTGGTCACTTAAAATACTGCTTCAAGAATGTTTTGGGTTGGTTATTTTTTTTAAGTAAGGATAAAAAATCTGAAAGCAATTTTGTACTAGAAAGCATGTTGATGAGGTCAGTAGTTAGGCATACGTACACATGGCTCTGGAAACAATGTAAAGTCAATGGATTAGCATTATTAATCAGATTGTATTCGTTCGTTTAGTCTCTGTCATAATGAGTGTCAGTGCATCCACTGCCAGCAATGGATAAGATTAATGAAAAAAAAGTCCACTATCTGTTGTTTGAGCATTCAAAACTTCTTACTCATGTAGCACGTGAGTTAAATGCAACTTCATTTCCTTGGCTTTGAAGACTTAAACACAGTGTAGTTTCTAAACTTGGAAAAAAAAAACATATTAGCACGCTTGCTTGTTGCAGTATGTACATTTTTAAACAAGAAACTGGCTTTGTAGTACTCAGAATCCATAAAATACTTTAAGCTCACAGGAGGAAAAAAAAAAAAAAAAAAAAAGAGCTGAAGTGAGCTTGCTCCCATTAGACAAAATAAGTTATGTTTTATGCGCTTCAGTTTTAATGACTGATATGGAATAACTCACTCCATAGATACAAAAACAGTGGACCAGATTAATTTTTTTCAGGAGAGTAAGGTATTTTTACCAGGTTGAAATGATCACTTATAGAATCATAGAATAGTTAGGGTTGGAAAGGACCTTAAGATCATCTAGTTCCAAGTTCTTATGGATTTTCCTGTATTTCATTATACATTCCTACACAGACTTTACTGAATGGCAGGTGAGGTCATTAATTTGTGGTACTTGCATAACATCGAGATGACTTTGTGGCATTCCAGAATTACCACTTTGAAGTATCCTCATTTTGCCATACATTGTGCGTTTTTGCAGTCTCTTCAAGGTAAGACTTGCTTTATGAAGAAAGAGATCTAGTACCCTAGAAATTGCAAGATCTCAATAGCACTTCTGTACTCTTTAGAGTTACACAGAAGAAAATGGAAGTCACTATTCCATGAGTAGACTTCAGATGCAAGACCTGTCACGATATTACAAACATGGTAATTTGTGATTAATAGAATGTCTACTTCATAAGCATTCACGTTTTAGTTCAGAAAAACAATTTTCAGCCTATGTTTCTTGCAGTAGTTCAGGTCAGAAATGTGGAGAACAATTTGCAGGAGAAGCTGTTTGTATTATCTACTTATACAGTTTTATGTAGAACTATCACAGTAGTGGAACTTCAGTGATCTGACAGGCTTTGGAAAAAAATTTGGTCTAAATATAATTATTTCAATAAAAGTTATCAAAACCTATAACATCTGAATGTCATTACTTTTTGAAATCCAAGCACTTCAAAATCAGTTCCCCCATATTAACACAAGTATCACAATATGTATCATAAAAAAACTCTAAGAAAAGATCCTGACTTTTACACAATCTACCTTCATATTTATGTGTATTCATATACATAGGTACATATATATGCAGATACTGATATTTGGTGCTACTTAAAATGAAGCAGTATTGCAAATACTTCCTAAATACAGTGTACGCAAGCTGCTAGAAGGACATCAGTACAAGGTGAAAATAAGAGACTCCTTACATCTAACATTTGCATTCTGCACATATGGAATTTCTGTCAGCAGAGATTTTAAGGGCATTTCCAAAAGCAGGAGCAGAAGAACCAGGCTCTAATATATTTTCAGTCTTCCCTCTGATATTCTGAACTGCCAAGCACTCAACAATATCTATTTCAATAATGAAAGAAGTCTTTTATGGCTCATACTTTACATCTGGAAAAGACAGCAAGCTTGAGAGACAACAACGCTCTAAGAGCCAGTTAGAGCCCTTTTATCAGTATGCACTGAATTGCATATTTACAGAGTCTTCATGTGAGGAATCTCATTTCAGACAATATGTAATCACTCAATATCCTGGTTTGTAGAGACATCACTGTAACAGAACTTTATAAATCAGCCATTAAGATGCATCTTAAACAGCAGACAGCAGAAGTCTTTCTGCTTTCAAGTACTATGGTTGCAATTGTGAGGCATTGGAAATTTCAGGTACAAATATTTTTTAAAACGTAATTATTTTATTTTTTACAAAGAACTATAAAATGTATATAAGATGATGAAAAACTCATTTATCCTTTTAAGATTTTTATTCCTAGAGAACTTCTTGAAAAACATTATTTGAAAAATAAAAATCATAGACTCTGCAAAGTACAAAAATTTACATCTTTGCACAGTTCCTGTGCTTTAGCTGTACTGTATTCATTATATACATATATACTAATTTGTGCTTTTACTTACACAAGTTTAGTATAAACTTATAAAATTAAGTCTATGAATTAACTATGCAAAAAGCATCTGGGAATAGCAGGAAACTTAACCAAACCATAAGTTAAAAAAAAAAATAAAATAATCCTAAAGTACACCATTCTAGTGAGTCTACTTCAGAATAGACAATATTAAATTTTACTAATATCAAATGTTTACAGCAAAAAATTATTCTTGCCTGCCTCAAACTCTTTAGGTATTTACTATACACTAATATGCATATTTGAATGCAGTATCATTCTTATCCACAAAAATTCTTCGTTTACATATGAACTCCATTTTTCTTCAGACTTGCTGTTAGCACTTCAACTTCCAGTTTCTAAGACAAAATATAATGAAAAAGGAACACAAAATACAAAGAGCATGTGAATTGAACGACAAATATCAACCTAGCACAGTTAGAAGTCAGTGTACAGAATTAATCTGACAATCTTATTTCTCTAACTAGTCTTCACTCTTACTATGAAAATCTTGCAATAAAAACCAATCACATTTCCTTATCTGTCAAATCAATCTAGATATGTATTTTTAACACTATTTTAAAAATTTTAAGGACAGAGGGACTTAAATATCTGCACACAAATAACTCTTCATCACAGAACACCAAAGCCTGTGAGATAAATTACCTTTGCCGTACCATAAGCCTGCTTACTAGTATTTTATTTCAACAGTATTACTGTGATTCATGTTGGTTTTACAAGCTGTAAGGAAGAATTAATCACTGTTATGGAGCAGATGATGTAATTTCTGCATACAGCTCTCACTCACAGACCTTCAATGTTTTGAGAGGACTCCCAATATTTGGACATACCTCATCAGTGTAGATGTCACATTCAGAAGTTCTTGAAAATTTCTAGATCTTTAGGGGGTACCGGAGGTATCTTGTTCCAGTCATCTTCAGGGTAAGCTTCAAAATTGGAAGTATCCCCATCACTGGATACTTTCGGCACTATGGGAGGCTAGTCAGAACAAGCACAACAAAAATGTTAGTACAGGCCCCTCAAGTTTCCATCATATTAAAGCAGAAATTCTGTAAAAGACTGATAAACATATTTATAGAAGTTCACCTTTTACACTAATAATTAATGGCATGGGAGAAGGAAGCTTGCAGCAACAGACATGTTCCAATGCTTTGTCTATATTGTGGTTAAAAGACACTCTATATTGTGGTTAAAAGACAGTTATAATATACCTATTTATTTAGCAACCAAGTTCTAGCTGCTTTGCAGATTGAATGTAACTACTGAAAAAGATTGCCACAACTAAGTTTCCAGGAACCTGCCATTACAGCAAGATCTGCCACTCTCCTTCCTCATTTCTCTTCTGTAGCCTGGAAGCAAGAATGTGTGACATCACAACAGATTCCTTTCAGCTAAGAGTCTTGATAACAGTGTGCGTAACTGCTTTCTAATTGCACGAAAAAAGCCTCATCTTCACCACTTTCAAATTGATTGATTGTTTTTAGAGGTGTAAATGACTAATTTGTGTCTACCTACTACGCTTTTTCCTAGCCTAGTAATAAACTGAAGCAGGTAAAGAAATTGATGCACTGTAAAAACTCACTTCACAAGGATGTCTGTAAAAGCATCTTAATTCAAACGGAACTTTATAAGGAAACTTGGAGGTGTCAAGAGAAATATTTGTTTTCTACTTCTTTTCTCAGAGGACCCTTTGGATTTCTAGTACTACCCCCCAGCTTCACAGTACAGGTGTTTCTTTTTTTTCCCTTGTATCTAGCATCAAGATTACTCTGCCTCTTCAGCAATAAGATAAAGCTTCTTTCTGGAGCAGAGGTTAATGTAGGCCAAACCCTTTTTCTTTTTCTCAAAGGACATTCATCTCCCTATCCCCTTCTCAGTAACAGAGAGCGTAACTTTTGAAATGAGTCCAACAAAACGCTTTTGGCTAAGAAAACCTTAAGCCCAGTAAGAAAAATGGGTAATAGTCATACTACAGACAGAACTATCAAGTACAGCAAAATGTTATTCTGCATCTTCTCAAAAGGTGAGTCTGGCTTCCGCTAGCTCTGAGATCTTACCTGATCTTTTGGGCTTCTTAAACAATGCCTTCAGCATATTTTCAATGGGAAAGAAAGGGTCCCTGAAAGATGGTACTTTTAAGCTTCAGCCAAAACCAAAGTCCTACTTCTACATGTGCAGTCACAGTATACTGTGATGTTTTAGAAGATGCTTAAGAAAACGTGCAGCATTTAGTCTGCTCTAGAGGGCTATCTGCTTCACTGTGGGCAATACCTGGTACTCCCACCTCCCTCTAACTATTCAGGCAGGAAACCCAACCACCACCCCCCCGCCCCCCAAAAAAAAGAAAACAAAACAACAAAACATAAAGAAGAGAAAGGAAAATCCTCTCTTTTAGATAAAGTATTTTCTCTCTTTCAGCCAACAGCATCATTTATATAATACTAACATTTAACATCTTATCAAGACCATGAATCAACACTTACACAGAGGCAAATTCACAGGTTTTACAAGGAAAATGGAGCAGTGTATCCATTATTTCATATTTTTAATCTCTTCTTCAGTATAAAATACAGTGAGATTGTGAAAACTAATTCTGAAGAATACAACTGCCTCTAGAAATAAAGGAATAAACTTCTGACCCAATTAACATCCTCACTGTGTGTATAATTTAGCATCATCTCATCTTTCAAGAGTTTAATGTAACCATCACAAAGATTAAGAAACAAGTTTTGGATTCACAATAATCTAAATGCCATGGTGATGTTTTATTTTTACATGAAAATGCAACTTAGAGGATATTTTGACCTGAGACTCTCGATTTGTACCTCTAAAATTCAGTGTTTAATATTATGCATTTGTTATTTATTTGGTAATACAGTAGGTTGTCATAAACTTCAGAGCTTAAATACTTACAAAACATGTTATCATTTAGTATGTGTTCTTTGTGGTTTTGCGCGATCAGAGTTTACATTAAATAATCTGAAAAATGTGACTTCATTATGAAAGATCTACATAGAACTAATAATTAAAAATAAAATAAAATCCATGCATTTAAATAAAATGTGGATTTAAGAAAAAAGTTACCTATAACTTTGTATTAGGATGTCTACAAGAACACATCATTTTCATCTCTTATCTATGTTGCAAGAACTCAATTTATGATATCTAGCCAGAAATCCATTGTAAGAAACTAATGCAAAGGACAACCATTTAACTCATATCTGATTGACTGCATATAACAACCTGTGCTACTGAAAATCACTAGTAAGAAGTTGTACTATAGCTTTTGAGAAAGGAAAGAAGGCAGTTTTAAAACTTTAAAAAGCATTTTACAGGGTTGATAGCTTTTCCAAACATCTAATACTAGAATTTGGTGATGTTATAAACTATGTTAAAATCACATTCACAAATCCTTCTCTCCTACCTTCTCTATTACTCCTATTCCAATATGCTTTGCATTTTATTAAAGAACTTACCTGAATTGAACTTGGCACAAAAATGTAAAGCCCAGAGTAAAACACTTGCACAGATAAGGGCAACGAAAAAACCAAAACAAAAATGAAATCAACAAGCCATCAATCCCCCCAAAGCGAAAGAACCACCTATAAAAATAACTTACAAAATTATAAAACTGAGAATTAAATGTTGAATTAAACTAAGCTTCAGCAACACAATGCAGGGAGTCTTTTTAGGCATTTGAAGTGTAAAAGGGAAAAATTGCATATAATTATTGAAGTGTTCATATACACACATACCCATACACATATCTGAGCACACAGATGCAACAGGAAACAAAAACCTCAACAGATCAGCTTAAGCAAACAATGATTTCTGGTTGCAATATCCTATACAGTATTTTGCAGAATATACCTTTAGTCTCTTTTGAGGTACAGCATCCCAATCTATAGATCTGAACCATCGATGTCTCTTCACATCATCTGCTCCATTCTTGAAAGACAAAAATAAAAATAAGTATTTAGTAAGTTGCATGTATGCCAAACATCATAAGAACTGTGGTATCAAGGGAGACTACTGGCCTGTGCAACCTTTTTTTCTTTCCTTAGGTAATAATCATTAAAAGATTCTACAGGATAAATTTACATTTCCCTAGCAGGCCTCTAATTCCAGCAAAAGGATCCAAATTTCTCCATTCTTCTGACTCAAGGAAGATCGCAAAACCATTCACTGCAGTTCCATCCACTTCTGTTTTCTCCAACATTTTAGAGAATGCCTCTAATTCTTACACTAATTAAAAGAAAAATAACTGAATTTGATGGTTTCTTAAATAAAAATCTCATCTGGCAAGCACATGGTTGTATCAAATATTACAGAATTTAGTGCTGACAACAAGAGGTTTTCAGTACTGTTACAAAAGTAAATATATAAAAGCACTGATTTGTGTTTTGGTGTCATGGGTTCAGCACAAAAGCAAAAAAACCTAAACAAAACCAAAACCCAACAAAATACCCCAGTCAAACACATTTCCTAAAATCCATGTTTGAATAAATCAAAGTTTGGTTTTGTTTTTCTTCAGAATTGTCAAAAGATATAAAACCTTTCACTGGCTGATATCTTTCTAAATTTTAGCTTATGAAAGTTTGGGTTTAATCCCCCTGCAGACCCCCCAAAACACTGCAAAGGATTCTGAAGGACAAGAAAAACATTTATTTCCTAGCTTTTCTTACCAGTCTAAGTTCGTCCTATAAAAGGCTATGAAAAGGATCTTTGGGGGACAGGTTCTAGCATCTATACTTATATATAATTATTGATTGTACAAAAAAGCAAAGCTGTAACCTCCTGCCCAAGGAAATGGGAGTTTTAGCTGTTTCTAAAGAATTAAAACACTACACAAGTTAATTTAGGTATCTGCAACACTCTAAACAAAGCTAACAAGTCAATGAATAAAGGATTAAGGTGTGGTTTAGCTAGCCTGTTAAAGCACCTGAGTTAGCTCACATGCAGCTAACTTGTCACTGCACTACCAACTACAGCTACTGCACAGCTGCAAAATCAGCTAAGCTCCTAACACAGCTATCATCTTCTGTGCCTTACAAGTAGTATCAGATCAGGACATCTGGCAGAATTCAAGAGACTGCTTTGTGTTCCATCTTGACATATCACAGATACAGTTGTATTTCTGGGGTAGGCTGGAATGCTACCTGAGATGTGAGCATATTTTTGACTAGTAAGCTATTGCCTTCAGAAGTCTATTCAGAATAGGATTCTTCTTGGTGCAAGACTATCTGACTGTGCTTAATCAGCCTCATCACTAAACTACCAGGACGATGACCAAACATCATGGTACAACAACCCTTATTTAGCTTAAAATAATCCTTAAGCTTCAAATCTGATAAGTGCTCCTGGGATTAAGCAGCTCCAAAGGAAGAATCAAAGAAACTGCAGGACTTAGCACCAAGTCTTCAAATTAATCAGCAAACAAGTATGGATGCTTTTGGTCTTTTTTTTTTTTTTGTTGGAGGAGGGAGTGAGGAGGGAAGAAAACCATCATGAAGGATATACAGCATTAATCCAAACAAACAGGAGCATGATTTCCAGAAATACAGAGTTAAACTCTACATTTAGGATCACACAACCAAAGTAATGTATGAGAAAAAGTGTCTCAATTTCATGTTTATAAAAACAAAAGCCATAGAAGAGCTGTTCTAAATCTTTCCTACAGAATTCTTTCAAACTTGTGCTTTGTTCTGTTACATTTTATACTGACCTTCATATTTCCTAATCGTCTTGTCCTGTCAACTACCAGCAGCTTCTTAATAAGGTCTCTGCAGTAAAAAAAAATAAAAATACATGTCCTCTGTTAAACAAAGGTAATTGATATTTTACTGCCATACAAAATATTACAGAATATGAGCATCCTTCCCTTTGACTAGCTAATACTGTGTATAATTTACCCACTCATTTCCTTCCTATTTTAGACATTTAAGAATGAACAATAAAAAGGAATAACCTGTTCTAAAAGGGTCTTGCAGAATTTTTGCAAGTTCTTTTTAAACTCTTTCAAGAAACAAAGGAGAAAACTCTCTCTACGCCCTCAAATAGCACCATATTTTTCTTTGTATTTTTGTGTTTTGCTGGGCATTCAAAATCTCAAAATTTATCTCAAGCCTATCCGGCAGAACACAACTCTAACTGATATAAAATTCTGTGACTTCTAAATATTCAGATAAACCATGGAAGAGCCAGTCATCTGCTTAAAACTAGTAACATCTATAAGGTTTAACTTAATTGAAAATCAAAAGCCTCCCCTGAAATTCTAGTTTATTGAACAGTTCTACATAAAGCTAAATAAACATTTTAAAAGATGAATGTAAGTTTAGAGACATAAAGGATTTCGATTTTAATAGCAAAGAGCTTTAAATATTAAGCACCAAAAAATACCAACATAAATCAAAGCAAGTATCACACAGTCAGCTTGGTTACTTATGAGTTGAGAGAAAACTCTGGCTTCACATTCCTATGAACAGTTACTTTTTATCTCAGTGATTACTTTGATACTCACAGCATTCTGGCCTCATTGCATAAAGTATCAATGACAGAAATGAAACAAAGTTTAGCCATCTTTCTTCTTTCTACAGCCTGGAATAGACCTGAGAGATGTAATACTGCACAAAATGCTGGAGAACTACAAAGCATGGCTATTTCAAATTTTTAATTTGCAGAAAGTTAAAAAAGCCCCAGCAGCTTTAGCTACAGAAAATGTAAACATATTAATGACACACCTGCACCTCTCCATCCCTAACTGTAACATCTACTAACCCAGAAAAAAAAGTATAAATCAGTATTCTGTCACCAAACCTTGAAATCACGAAAGTGTATGAACGAAGAATACATAAATTGAGAGTGAATGTGCTAGACTGTTTGAAAAGCTGTTGTATTTGGCAGGAATATAGTTCTAAAATTCAACTGGAAAAAATATTCAATTGGCAGATAAAAGGAGAATAAAAAAGACAAGGTAGAAAGCAGTTTTTAAAACTCTCGTGATCATTCCAGCCAATCAATGTTTGGATTACATGAAATCATATGACTGACTCCCTTTTACAGTCACCTTTACAGAAATACCTCTTTTCAGTCTTTGCAGATAAGACTATTCCTTACAGAGAAGGCTACAAGAATGGCTATAAGCAAACTTTAAAACAGATGCAGGACTAAAATGAAATCCAGAAACCCAGAACTAGATTCACAGGCTCTATGACCAAAGGTAAACATGGAGTTTCCTGCCCCTATATAGCCAGAAAACACAAAATGGATCATTCATTCTTGGCTTCCTTCAAAATTTTATCTTAGAAACAACAATTAAAGGATGACTTTGCTCAGTGATACTGTGTTGTCATTAAAGATGAATACATTTGCCGCATTCAAAAGAACAAATGTCCATTTAATTGAAACAAGTAGTAGATAGTTTAGTGATTCTTTATTACACAGTTTCTAAAGAATAATGAAATTATCATGTTAAAAGTCCACTGACAGATACACTGCACTTTGTATTTGGGGACTGAAATTCTACATTAAGGTCTTTCTAGACCAGTTATCATTTAACTGCATCACTCACGTTTGACTTGGTATTTTCCAAAACTGCCTTTGCTAAGAAAGGCTTACAGAAAGAAAAAAAAAACCCAAAAGCCAAAATAACAAAACAAAGCAAAAAAAACAAGCAAAAAACTCCCAAAATAACTTATAAACTCATTAGCGGACAAGGAAATAGGTGGATCATAATTATTATGTTTTATCAGAAATGAAGTAAAACAAAACTCCACCAACAGTTTTATTTGTTAATTTCTACTTGATTAATTTATCATCATCATGCAGAAGCTGCTTTTCAGAAGAACTGAAAGAACAGTCAAATATGTCAAGGACTTCATGTATATAGGACAAAAGCCTTAGAGAAAACCTCTGAACATATTGCAAGGCAGCTAAAAAAGGGACACAGTAATGAAAAATGGGAAGAAATGTTGGCTCAGTCTAGAAAGAACAGCACTTACGCAAGACACATAGCAACACGCAGCAGGAGAGAAAGCAAAAGTTCAAAAGATTAAAAGTATAAGAGGGATGGGGGCAGGCAGGTAGAAAAATACCAGGCTTATGTAATAAGAAAAGCTGGGAAAGAGGTGCATCAACAACTATGTTCATTAATGCACCCTACAGTTCATTGGCAGTTGTATCTAGAATGAAGAGCAAAACATACATATGCATGCTTACTACCATAACTAGGAAACTTCACAGCACAAGACATCTTCTGGATAGTAAAAAACAGTGTTGTTCTGTGAATGCTGAGCATAAATAGAAGCCAACAGAGTCTCTACTTTTAAATGCTTTCTCCATGTTAGACAGGTTGTTAATGATAATTACCCAATTTGAGCTATTCATCTTCTGGGCACACTTTTACACTTTAGTGCACACAATGTTATGTGAGATACTCAGTTTTCTTCCCAAGACAGACTGGGTTAGGAAGATCAGACAATGAGGCTACACTATAGAAAAGTCTCAAGATCGTAAGGGAAAACTCTGTTAAGAGCAGACACAAAAATGAAACACTAATCGGAATATGGTAATGTAGATGTGCTTGATTCAGTGCAGCTGATGATTCCATGGAGGCTTAAAAAATCTTCCTCAAATGATTATCTTTGCAAAAGAATTCATAAAAGGTGAGCGTAAGTTGGACAGATCTCATTAGAAGTGCTGCACAACATTTTATCTATTGTCTTGTGGTCATATGTAAGTGACATATCTGAGGTCACTTCATCAAAATAACTTCAATGATTAACCTGGAAATGTAATAAAAATTTTCTGTCTTAATCACCTCTGCTTCTGATTGCACTTCCTCTATTCTAACATTTACTAAAAAATTTCATTACTGGATTTTTTAAATGGGGAAAAAAGCATTTAATCTGCAATATGCCTACGACAATTGAAAAATACTATGAATAAAATGCATATATGAATATTTAATACTGCATACTGAACTGGGGCCCTGCTATCAGAAGTGGAAGTTGATTTTACACTGGAACTTGTGAAGTATCAAGAGTTTATTCAGGTAGCTACATTGAGAGTGCTTTAACTGGTACATATGCATACAAAGGAACAGTTTAGTGTTTGCTTCCTGCTCTCCTAATTGTTGCTCATATTAAATTATCTATCTCCTCATATTTCTCCTCTTTTCTTTCTGCCAGGCACTAACCTGATACCAATAAGCTCTGTCAAAGGTGGTACAGCATTTAATATTCTAAAATATGCAGAAAAGTAAGAAGTGCAGATACTATCTTAGAACCATATCTCTAGTCTGAAGTCTACCAAAGACATAGCTTTACTTGGACTGCAAGAATAAATGTAATCTAAAACATTTTCCAGCATGGTGCTTGTCATGGTTTAAGCCCAGCCAGTAACTCGGAAACATGCAGCTGGTCGCTCACTCCTCCCCCTTTCCTCCTTCTTCCTCTCCCTGCTCCTGGGAGGATGAGGAGGAGAATTGAAAAAATGTAACTCCCACAGGTTGAGATAACAGTCCCGTAACTAAGGTACAATACAGAACAACTACTGCTACAATCAGTAATAATAACGATAAGGGGAAAAACAAGCGAAGAGAATACAACTGCTCACCACCCACTGACCAATACCCAGCCTGACCCAAGCAGCGATCTAGCTCCGGGTAACTGCCTCCAGTTTATATACTGGGCATCATGTATTGTGGTATGGAATACCTTTTTGGTTAGTTTGGGTCAGGTGTCATGTCTCTGATTCGTCCCAGCTTCCCCTCCTCCCTGGCAAAGCATGACACTGAGGAAGTCCTTGGTCAGAGTAAACATTACTTAGCAACAGCTAAAAACATTGATGTTATCAGCGTTGTTCCCAAGCTGAAAGTCAAAACCACAGCACTGCACCAGCTACTAAGAAGGAGAAAAATGACTGCTACTGCTGAACCCAGGACAGCATTTTACAAAACCTTCTACAAAGTTCCTTTAGGAACAGTACTAAGGAGGTGCATAGAATATAAAAGACAGTGTTGGGAGTCATGGACTTACTTTACATATAAATCCAGATGCCTTGGGAAATCTATTTTGCCAGCAAGAATCTTCTGATATATACCAAATGGATTGTCATCAAAAAATGGAGGAAACCTATTTCAAAACAGCAAAATTTTAGAGGTTATAAAAAGAATTTCCCAAAACCTTATAAACAGTATTACATTATAGTAATTCCCCTCAGAAATCACTGATTATATAGTTATTTTTGGTAGGGCATCATTAATCAAATACTAGCTTAAAGAATAACTTAAATCTGCTATTGCAAAATTGAAAAAAAAAAAATTATGCAATATATTGAATACAGAACTAAAACTGAAATATTACGATAGAGGTTTTTGTTACATTAGCCCAGTAATTAATCAACTATGAAACATATTTCAGTGTTAAAATGTTTTGCCTTTATCTATAAAACCCTATGGTATACTTTCCAAAACAACATTGCCATTTTTGATCTTGCGCTATAACTGCAGACATACCCTTATTCACTAGTTTCGAAAGCATCCTCATATGAATAGATTGTCCAGTTCAGTTCATAACTGTACTTCTTGAATTCACGCATATATCTTGTTAGAGAAGCTTTGAAAGAGACAGACTGTTCAGAACTTGATATTCACTCAAAGTGCAGCTGTCTTTCAGTGGGGGACACATAAAGTACTTTATTTCATAATCTTCCCAAGATGATCAAGATGCAAGCAAAATTCTAAACTTAGAATTGTCTAGAACATTCATGAAATTATGAGCAAAGAGTACTTGTTTTACAGCTCCAGTAAGAATCAAGAGTATTTTCTGTTGTGCTTCCTTTTCTAATATAACACATCCCCTGATTACTGCAAGACGCTCAGAGTATGGGTGCATCATCACAGTTGGTATAAGCAGCGTAGCCAACAGTTTTTCAAAGTGGCAGTCACCTTTTTAGAAGTTACCACCAGAAACCTGTTAGGGGAATGAAATAACTAACTACTCATTCACTAATCTCAGACCCACCTTAACTTCCATAACATGACCAAGCATCCCTTTTACTATGCTTCTGTCTCAAAACCCCTACAGAATAAAGGCATTTTGAGTATCAACCATATTAATAACTTCCAACCACTATTAAAATCCAATGTTTAAAGTATTCTCAGATATCCATCAGTAAAGAAAAGCTGTCTGTGTGCATTAAGGATAAAAAGCTAGTACTACATTCTGTACACTACTGTGGTGTAAAATCAAGAAGAACAAGTACGTACAAGTTTTGACATATTTACAAATGGTTAAATTGTTCTTTCCCACTCTGAAGAACTGAAATTACTATGTCTAGAAGTCTTGTGAGAAATTTAAATCACATTTGGCCCTACATTAGTTTAATGGCAAGACTGCTTAAAGTGTATTTGAACTGTATGCAAAATGAGAACAGCTTTGAAAGATTACATAGTTTTCTTATGGACAAAACAACTTTGAAACTACTTGTAAATGTCTATTTACAACACAGCATGGATTTTAGACAAAACAAGACAAGTATTGTGCTGGAAACTACCTAATAAATCAACAAACCCCTCCTTGAGTTTCAGACTATCTTCACACCGAAACAAAAACAGCTGCCTTTTTGCCACCAACAGAAAAGCAGCAAAAAAAGAAATAAAAAAAAAAAATCTCTGCATATGGGACAACAGGTGCAAACCATTCCTTTTGCTAACTTCTGCATAACAATGGCACCCACACTGGTCTCAAAGATAACAGATAGTTTTAGTACTGAATACGGGAAGTTGTAAAAGCTCGAAGGAAAACACACAAATCAGAGAATGCAAAACTGTAGACAGGAACAATTAGCTACCTGAAATGACAGACCAGCACATCATATATGATCACCAAAGCAAAACCGAGAAACACAAAGCCCTTATTAAATCAGTTACCTACATATGTAATGACCATACAATTATGACCTAATGTGAAATAACAAGCTTATTTTCCTCTATGACATATTTTAACAGAACACATTTACTCAAAAAGATCTTGCAATTATTTCTATGCACAGTTTGTCTAGCTTGTTTAGATTAACTCTATGAACTTGGTACTACTCATCTGCGCTGTAAAGATTTCTTCTCACCCATGGTTCTCCCTGTTTTTCTATATTTTATTCTTTCTATTGTTTTATTTTACTATCTTAAACCTGAACAGACTTTGCCTTAAATATAGTGTGTGCAGATTTAGAATTCCATGGGCCTATAGAGATTAAGTCAGAGAAATAAGACACTGCAGAACAGGAAAGTGTGGTTTTGTTTGTTTTTTTTTAGAGAGACCATTTCCTTACACACACATCTACTAATTATTTTCAATTGCTTTGGGGGTCAGAGAGAGTAACTTCAGGAAATAGCTACCAAATGTCTTCAGTAACTTGCAGATAACAGTTTAGTTTTGAAGTCAAGTTTTGTTCACCTTCAAGTAATTTTCAAATCTTTGAATTTCAAGGGATTAAGTTACCAAGGGCTGGTTTTTGCATAAAAGTCTTGATAGTAAATATCAAGCCACATCTCGAGTTGGTGATGAAGAGTCATAAAACACTACCGCCAACTATAACAAAAAGCTGATAAAATGCTAAAAGCATATGCCCGATGCCACAACCTGCCCTCCCAAAGAAATCACATAAGCTACAATCCCTACCCTTCTCCAACCTCCCAGATCCTGGAATCTTGAAAATCCTAAGCAAGTT
>JAOEHY010035940.1:51258-66785 GCA_025447955.1 Psilopsiagon aurifrons
ACCCAACAAAAACCCCCAAACCAAACAAAAAAACCCAGGCAAATTTATATGGAGTCCCTGTTCCAGCTTTGGATAAGGATTCCACCTGAGCACTAAAAAGTAAAAAGAAGCATCCAATCATTACGAAGAACATGTCTGCACTAATACTGTAGCAAAAAACATTACAAAATCACTTGCAGCAGACAGCTGCTCCATCAATTGGCCCATATAAGAACTCAGATGCCTTCCAGAAATGTGTAATTTGTTTCTATTTATTAACAGTCTCTATAACCAAACTGTTTATGTTAAGCTGGGGGGAATCCAAATCTTACCCCTTCACAGACACAAAGAATCCCACATAAAAGTGACTGCACCTGCTCCTTATTTTATGAAGAACATACATCAGTCATATTTCAGTAGAATAGATGTATCAGTCATACTTCAGCACCCTGCAGTCTTGAGGTCTCAACGACTCCAAACACGAGATCTTAATTGAGTAACACCTGTAGCCAGCATGTTAACTTTGGAAACCATTTTTCTATTACTGCTCTAGTAGGAAGAATCCCATCAACAGCTCTGTAAGGTGCAGAAAGGAAAATTGCACAATATCCACTTACACTGAGGACTGACTATACAGACCAAAGAGAGTGGTCCCACCAAAACCTGTGGCAGGGAACGTAAATCACCCAGACTATACCTGGCAGACTGCAGCACCTGCAGTCATGTTACAGCACCAGACACTCATCTACAGTCTTCATGCTGTCTGGGAGTAAGATTAGTGTTAAAAAGGCTGCTGGGAATCTCTTGCTCCTTTCATCCCACTGAGGAGGCCCTTGACCAGCTTGGGCCACTCACCCTTACAGAGACTGGAGGCAGAAATGTGAAGCCTGGCTTCTGCACAGATCAGCCTAAGTAAAGAATGACTTTTTGTTAGACAAGGCAGCCAAGCCTGCCTGGGTCAGTAGGGAACTATTTGTACATTTTCATGCCTTTTCTGCCTAGAAATCGCCTTGAGGTTCAAAGTCAATGCATATACAAGCCTTCAGGATATTAAGAAAGCAAACAGTGGGCAGCAATGCTGTCTTGTGATCAAGTTTTGATGCTATTGGGTGGACTTCTTCAGAGCAAACACACACGATGGATTGGAGCTCCAAAGTGATTTGCCCATAAGGGGAACTGTCTGTCTGGGCAACTTGACAAGCTTGTCCAAACACCAGAAGTCCCCAAAGTTACCCTGAACTGACAGTACTGTACGGAGAACAGAAAGAATAAATCCATGCAAAGATGTTTTAATTCCAATCACTTCATGGGACTGCAGATCCAAAATGAAAGGCCACAGAGGCAACACAACACACACTGAGGGAGCAAGAAAGTACAGCGGCCTAGTACCAAAAACATCCTAACTATGAAACTAAAACTGATGATACTGATATTGATACTGTGTTTCTTTCAAAGCCATAAAAACCCTGCTTTCATCGGCATTTAATCCGCTACATTGACCATGGCAAAACAGATTTCTGTCAAAATGCCCACTCTTTTTCTAAGTATCTTCAAATGAAATAGCAAAGGCAAAAAAAAAACCCCATGCAGATGCCTTGCTCAGTACACAAGCAAAATTACATGTTCTCCCTACCTAAACCAGTCATTTAAACAGTATTCAAAATAGCATTTCTTTTTTGAAAGCAGAGCAAACTGACAGTCAATTTTATCTACCCAACACTTAAAGTCAGCAGCAGTCAATTACATTAATGCCAGAACGTCTCTATTCAGTTTGAATTTGTGTCTTTCAGAAACACTGCTTATCAAGCAAGTTCCAAAACATGAGAAGTAGAGTTTGAGCAAACTGATTTCCAAATAGGCATTTTAAGCTTTTCCCTGTTCCTTTTTCTTTCTTTTTTTTTTGTTTTGTTTTGTTTTTGTTGTTGATTTAAACAAACCGAGTGATCAGTAGTAATACAAGCTGTACTAGTAAGTCTTCCTACTTGCCACAGTGCATTTTGGATGACTAAAACTCCCACTGGAAATATGATTTCACTATGTTAGAAACTAATTACAGAAGTTTCAAAAAAAACTGGTTAATCCTCACCTTCACCCTTTAAATATAAAGGATATTGCATATAAAAATCTAAACTTCAACAAAACCTGGATTTCAAAAAACAGATAAGGAAAAGCGCATCTGTTAAAAGTCTCAGATTAAAAAAAAAAAAAAAACCCCACACACAAAAAAACCCAACAAAAAGCAAAATCAACCATCAAACTAAATCCAAAAAAATCCCTTAAAAAATCCCCATAACAGTAATGACACATTTTCTTTTGTACACCTCCCTAGTTCCGTTCTTCAGGAAATGAAACTCTAGTATCAATAATAAATTCAGCCCAAATTTGCTATTCTGAATATCATAAACACAACCAGCAAAGAATTCTGCATTACTTTATTGTATAATATTGCTGTGATATAGTAATCATTATCACTTACCCTGACAGCATCTCAAAAACAAGAATTCCTAGAGCCCACCAATCCACAGCTCTTCCATGGCCTTTGCTTTGTATAACTTCTGGTGCAAGGTACTCTGGAGTGCCACAGAGGGTCCATGTCCTGGGAGGAAAAGAAGAGGAAAAAAAAAATAAAATAAACAAACACATACTAACCTGAAACTGAAATAGTAGTAATAGAAAAAAAAAAAAAAAACGGCAAACTGAAACAAAAAACACATACATAGCAATCTCCCAACATATGCCTATGTATTTATTGGATCTAGATGCAAGAGAAAAAAGAAAGACCTTTAGAAGACGTAAAAACGAGTGCTTCGATGAGGATCTCCACTTCTCCTATAATTGAGATATGAGGAAATAAAGAAACTTCCTGTCTGCAGGAAGTACCTATGTACAGTTTGCTGACTCTTGGTATGGTACTTAACATATTAGGCTATTACATTGCCTCGAAATTAACAGCGGTTGCCACCCTGTGAACTGCAAGCCCTGGGATTTCATGCAGTACTTCTGATAGGCTCAGCAGAAGGCAAGCTTATTAGCATATTCCAGCAAAAAGAAAAATCTTTTGTTTGGAAAAACAAAGGCAAGAGCACAAGACAAAAAAGTAGTAGTTTAAATCAGTAAATAGCTGCAGACATACACAGGATTCCTTTCACAATTTAAGCAACCTTCTTCAAATGGTATTGAAATGTTGCCTGTTATCACTTTAAAAAGAAAAGATTTTTATATTCAATTGTTTAAAATATTTACAAGGTGTAGCTAAGCAAGTGCAAGATATGTAATACTATTTTTGATATATATTTACAGTCATTTTTCAGACATAACTTTCTTAATATAAGCTCAGGATATAGACCTGTTCTATTGCTATCTAAATGAAATGTGCATTTAAGTTCTATAAATTCATAAAATAAATTGAAACTAAGCAGTTAAAGTTTACAAAGACCAAATTACATTTTGAAACAAAGAATATTCAGAAACCATTTCTTTGAGAAATGTGAACTCTTCCTTCTAAAATATACCCATGAAGAATTTGCCTGGCATCACTACCTTATGTTTAATATGGACTAGAGAAAAAAAAGTGCTTTCACTCTGAATAAAGTACACTTCCCTAGGCTGGCACTCAGAAGGTGGAACTATGGAAAAGTACAGTTTAAGAGAGGACGAAACAAGAGCACAGAACAGGAAAGAAAAAGGCATACTGCATTTTAAGAAGAGTTCTAGTAAGATAGGACAAAGAATATAGTGACAAAATTAACTGTCACTGCACATAATTTCTAACTTGCAGAAAAAAAACCCTCTAATTGTTTTATCTGTGAGAGCAGGTAGAATCTTCTCCAATCAAGCTGGTAATACAATCCTAGAAAAATGTATTAGATTGAATAGCAATCACTTCCAGAAGTCATACATATTCCTTTCAAAACCTGATTTTTCCTACCCCTATTCTGCTAAACTTAACAAATCTTTTTCCTAACCCTAAATGGATATTCAAGATGCACCTTATGGAATCTCAGATTGTCAACATTTTTTTTTTTTGTTGTTGTTGTTTACTCTTTAGTCTCTTCGGTTTTTCACACTTTAGCCTTGACGCATAAAAATACTTAACAACAAGAAAGAGGAGCTGTACAGTCAGTCAAGGCTTTAAATGAAGGTTCATGATGCACAGAGTTGAATTTCTTTAACCTTGGTTTTAATATAGTTTTAATATGGCAAACCTTGGTTTTAATAAGCTAAATTACGCCAGGTAAACTGTCAGAATGTGTTGGACAACACTATGTATGGTTCTTGAAAATACATTCATTAGTGTAAATAATCCATACTTAATTTTCATCATAAAAAGGTGGCATATTTTTTACTGCTAGAAAACAGAAACTCTTTTTGCAATCTAAGCATACTTAGGAAAAGTCTTATGTACAGCACTGCTTTACACACTACTGCCATCTAGCAGTTGTTCAGATAAGGACTAGGTAATTAAGAAAAAGCAGCGATGCTTTGTTATCTCTTAAAACAAAATAACCCGTTTATTACAGGGTTTTACACGGATGTATTACAGTCCCTTGTCTTAATTTTTATTGAGACTGATTTAGCCAGCTCTGCAAATAAAGCAGCTGGCAGTTCTACTCTATTTGGGAAGAAGGGGTGTACAAATGAAGCAAACAGAGCAGGCATGTAACGTTTTAATGGACAAGCTAGATGGTTTACAAGGCAATGTTCCACAATGGTCATCCTTTCCTCCTCCAAAATTGCCAAAACTATGAAACCCCGTATTCAGCAAAAGTGCAGTCTGTGGTGGTTTTCATTCCTTAACAAGGTCATATACATACAGAAAAAAACCCCATCAGTCTAAAATTTGACCATGACTTCCAGGACCTCCATAATTTGCTGGTGACAGTGTATCTAAAATGATCTTCAATTACAGTGCAGGTTAATAACGAGATCTTTTCTTTCAAGCAAAAGGAAAACACAAATTAAGGAAATGACAATACAACTGGAAGACCCCCAGTTGCACTAGGAAATACAATTTATTACCATCATCTACTTAATTTCAATCAATAAATTTATGTTTACTAACTACACAAAAAATTGAAGAAGCTCAAATTCTTTGTAAAGCTGTGTATTTGTGCCATAAGATCATGACTTCCTCATTTGTTAGTCATTAAACAAACTAATATTTTTGAAAATAAATCAAGCAAGATGAATTCATCTTTTTATGGAATTCAAGTTTGCTGGATTTTGTTTGTTTTTCTTTCTTGTTTTTGTTTGGTTGGTTTTTTCACTTTTGTTTGTTTGTTGGTTTGTTTGGGTTTCTTATCATTACTATTTCATGACTGTTGCATATTCATCAGAAATTCCACACAATCTTTTTGGAGATAAATTAGAAAGCACAAAAATAAGAATAAACCGTGTCATTCAAAGTACTACAAAAATAAGTCTATTGCTCTGGGTTTTCAAGAAAAAAGCTGAAGGCAAGCAATAGTTAATAAGTTTGAACATTTAATTTTAAAACATGAAAATAAACCAAAGAATCTACTCTGGTCACTAAGATAAGCTATAAAACAATATTTGCGGGACTTGTTAACAGTATTATTTGAAGAAGTTAAGTCTTTATATTTAACATATTTTAGCATCCTACACCATTCAGCTTCCACCTCTGCAGCCCCTGACAGGCTTCTCATGCACAAGCTGGAGATTAACAACAATGTACTGTTTGGCATTCTTGTCCGGAAGTTTCTCCCCAATTAAAGTCAGTGGAAATTGCTTTGCTTTCAGCCCACAAACAGCGACAAACAATACACTTTGAAAAGAAGACTTGCTGTGTCTTGTTTTCTTTTTTTGTTTTGTTTCTCTATTTTATCCACTCCATGGAACAGTCATGAGGCAAAACCATTTTCAGTAACAGGGCAGAAGCATCCCCTATGTCTTTATGATTAATCACTTCTCAAGTTTCTAGGAAGACTTTCACAGTTTAACAACTGAGGGATTTTTTTAGGAATTTAAACTGAACAAACTAAACAGTGATAACACTCCTCAAAAAAAAAAATAAATATAATAAAAGTCCTAACTTTGCCTAAAACTTTCATAGCATTCTCAGAGAAAAATTTATGCATAAAAAATATAAAATTCTATGAACCTTAGTTTTGTATGTCTGAAAGAAAGCAGAAATTAAAACAAACAAAACAAAAACAAATTTAGAAAGACCACAAGTGAGAAAGATCAGAAACATGTTCAATGGATATACATTTATTCACGGTGGATATGTGGTACGTGCTTTCCAAAAAAAGAAAACTCTAACCACGCATTGGCTATAAAGTTCAAAGCAAATTCTTCCTTCATTCTTCAGGTAACAATCACAAACAGCACACCCCCCCCCCCATCTTTTTTTCTTAACTGCCCTTTTTTTAAAGTAGTGGCACATCTATTTTATGGGAATCTACCTACAAGAAACTGAGAAGTCTTCAGTTAAGCAACACCAAGGTAGAACAGAGAAGAAATAAACAGCAGATGAGCAAAGACACTGTTTTGAAGAAAAATTTATAATTTTTAAAGAGTATACTATGACTGAAAAGGGAGGAACAAGGATAAACAGGAACAAGGATAAACAAGGAACAGGAGGAAATAAGAAAGTTAAACTTAACTCTAGGTTAAAAATTTAAGAGTCTAACCCTTCAGAAAATGTACTAAACAGGTAAACGTGCAGGTTGCTTCCCACTTCGCAACACAAGCTATGAGCCAGCCACCCTCTCTGAAGAGCTGTTTAACTGTACATGGATATGATGAACACTCTTTCACACATTGTAATGGGAAGAAAAACATGAACAGAAAAATCTCAATTAAGCAACAACAGAATCATTCATAGGAAGTATTCTGTATGAAGACTCTAATTGTATTTTTCAAGGTCTTCTGCAGACCATGCTTTATTTTACATATCACGTCTTGTCTTCCCTTCCCTAGGATTACATTTGTTGGTCCTAAGTGGCAGGCTTCCTCACAGCTGTTTGAAAAACATATAGACTGTATTTTATTTTCACAATTTATATACACTATATATGTGTATACAGATATAAACATATTCACATACATTCATATAAGGTTCATGTGTACAGACATTTGCTGTGCATAAAGATGACAAAACATGTCTTTGTACTTCTGATAAAATAGTCTACAAAATAAACTAGTATGAAACAAAATAAGAAGAAAAATTGCTGACAATTTTGTGCCTTTACAGGGAAAAAAAGTGCTAAGAAAATTACTACAGCTAGGGTGTAGAATACAGACCAAAACCAAGAAAACCCAAACCCCAACACAAAAAAAACCAACCCAAATAAACCAGATTTGCATAGGCAACTGCTTGTGCTCTAACTGGTCAAGTCCTTGCTCCTTTCAATTTTATGTTCTCTATTTACATTACCTGTTGTACAGTTATAGGTAAATCAGCTACAAATACAAGACTACTTTAGTGTTCTATGATTCAATTCAGAACAAACTGTTTAACTTCACTGCCCCCACTCCCAGCAATGTAGGTAGGACACGCAAAAACCCCACCCAATTAAAAGAAGTAGCAGTAACTTCTCTTTATGTCCTAAGAAGTATTTGAACAAATTTACTTTAATAGATTCACCTCCTGGATTGAAAAATATACTCTGAAGTGAACTATCACTTTATTTAATGAAGGGATACATCTGCTGTACCTTAAACCCACAGAAATCCAAATTAAGAATAACCACTAAGTGGCAGTATCTACATGTAAAAAGGAAGTGGTAAGAATTTGTATGAAAATATCTTATAAGAAGAGTACCCTACTTTCTTACATGGAAGTAGCCTTACCTCTTCCTGCAAGAAGTAATTATCATTTAAAAACAAAATAGTAAAAAATAAAACAAACCCACATTTTTAGACCTGTCTGCTTGACCAGTGGAAATTGGGTCCAAACATGTTGATATTAAAACATTATGGTTTCAAAACAGACCTTTAGACCTCAAAGGTGAATAGAACCAGTGTACTTGTTGCCTATCATTCTCCTGTGCCGAGGTAACCCAGCACTGCAAGAATGTAACCCATAGGGAAGCAACCTTTATGACCTCCGTAACATGATTTGATCCCTCAGATCCATCTTCATTTCAAACTGATTTTGTACAATTTCAAACAGACACTGAGATGTTGGAAAAGCAGCATTAAACAGGAAAAGAGACAGACGAGTGAAGATGATGTGCACCTATGTAATACTTAATTCGCTTATTAGACTGCCTCAGCTAGAACAATCAGATATGGCCTCCTTCAAGAGATGGCTCTTGGGCATAATACCAAAACTTGTCACACCACTTTTCTAACGTGACAGGCTAGTTTTTCCTCCCCCCACCCTCCCTTTTTTTTTTTTTAATCCCAGTGACAGTTCTTGCTTCCTTTTAAGAACGCGTATTATAATCTCGGAAGAGTACTTCAAATAGAGAAGAGAGAAAGCACTAGGGGAAAAAAAAAAAACCCTGCGCTACCAAAAATGTTTGTATATACTAGTGAAATGGACATAGGCTGACAGTATTGTAGAAGTTACAGTGAAATAAATCAATTCTGCTAAGTTTGCCTTACTGTTCCTGTCTAGATTTTGCAGTTTCATTTTAGCAACAAGCTAGTAAAAACATAACATCCAGTTTTCAAATGTTATTCCCACATTCAAAAAAAAACCCCAAAACTCTGAAAAGAAAGCAGAAGAAAATACAAATTACAAAACACTTAGCAATTCAATGTGTATTGATGTACAGATCTCAATATTTTTTAATATTACTTCACTGAAGTCCTTTTTTACAAGATGACCACTGAAAACTTCACTATACAAAACTACTCATACAAAAAAAAATTTTCTACAGTAGCTTATCTGTGATCTTCCTCCCAGTTATACCTAAGGTATAATACTGGTTTTCCTTGCAGCCATTTCAAGATGATAATTTCCTTTAAATTAAGGTATTTGACATGTGTGAACTGCATGGAGTATTAGGTGAAATGCTCTGAAATCAAGCTTTTTTCTTCTGTTCAATGTGCAAAACGTAATTACTATAACAAAAACCTACTTACCTATCAACCAGCTTTTTCGCAAATCCAAAATCAGTAAGCTTGATATGTCCTTCTTTGTCTAGTAATATATTTTCAGGTTTTAAGTCTCTGTAAACTATTTCTTTGGAGTGCAGGTATTCTATTGCACAAATAATTTCTGCAGAATAAAACAGTCCTGTGCTGTTGTTGAAACGCCCCATGTTGCGCAGGTAACTAAAAAGTTCTCCTCCTGGCACATATTCCATTAACATATATAGAAAACGTTCATCATGGTTGGTCCAAAATCTGGAATAAAAACATTATTTTATTGAACAAATGATCTCTCCAATTTGCTTTATAAGTATACTTCTGAAAAGTTATCTCTGCCCTAACTATGTACATAATCGATTTATGCTTCCTAGTCCACAAATATTAAAACACCAAGAATATATGTAATAGACAATCAAGTAGATGACTTAACCTGAAGAGTAAAGCAGATAGTTCAGGAGGCACAGGATAAAAAAGGAAAATCTAACTGACAGACTTTGCTGCATTGTACTAAAACAGGTCTGCTAAGCACCTAGTAACTGACTTGGTACACTACCAGTCTGCTAAGAACAGACAATTCTTGCACACCTTACCTTTTATTTATTCAAATATTGCCAAAGTGATGGTGCGTAAGAGCTTTTGTAAAGATGTTTATGACAGTGTGTTCAAAAACAGGACACCAGAGAGTTCTCCTTCCCCATTCCTATCTCCTTCTCCCTGGAAATATACAACCCCAACTAAACTATCAAATCACAATGCCTGCCTTTCTACAGCATCTTTTACCAGAGCAACAGAAAAGCAGAAATTATTGCAAAACAAAATTCCTTTCTATACTTCAAAATTAACCTAATAATAAGTATCTTCCATTACTCAGACTATTACCTTTAATTTAAGAACTATGATTGTGGTACTCATTACTACAGTACATTAAAGAGCAGCTAATTAAGAAGGAAAATCATTCCACGTGGCTTTCAAATGTTTCATTACAGAATACAGGAATCTTCTTTCCCACATTCCCCAAAACTACGCTGTTTTTCTTTCTATCCACATTGAACAACTTATACACCACAGCCCAAATGTAACTCGATACTTAAGAAGAAAATAAGTATCTAGTAACATCTTGGAAGAATATTCTATCATTTTACAACAAACAGCTATCCCTACTACCAGGTCAACAGATAAGGAACAGTGTATCCCTATCTAGATTATTGATACAAGAACAGAAGTCAGAAGTTACTTTAGCTTCTAGTAGTTTCTGCAGTATCTTAAGAATGGAAAGATCAAGTATCTTTTTGTTTGGGGTTTTTGTTTTGTTTTTTTTTCTTCATTAGCTGGATTGTTATCAAGGCACAGAGTCTCAAGAAAGATAAGCAGAGCAAACTGAGCTCCAAAACCCATGAGTGACTTCAGTTCAGTAATATTTGCTTTCTTGATATCAGCACTGAAGCAACCAAGAGAATGAGACAACGAGACATCAGGAACAGCTCCCCTATTCCTTCGAAGTGATAAATAAGCAGAACACAAGCCTTTTGCTTTTCTGACTGCTTCCCTATCATAGTCATCAACATCATCAACTGGCTATTGATAATGTTCATGGTATCTTTACTGACTCTGTAAAAAACAAACAAAAAGACCCCACTCTTGAAATGTACTTTAAGTAGTAAGAGAAAACTGCACCTACAATAAACAAAGAAAGAGGAGTCAGAATGGGCAAAACAAAGTAAACCACATATTAAGCCAAAACAAACAAAAAAACCCCAAACATGTACAGGGGAGAGAAAGGGCAAAATCTGGCAAAGAATACAGTAGGCAAAAGTGGAAAACACAGGCCATTAAAGACAGGAGTTTTACTGCAATTAATTTCTTTAAGAACTGACTTTTAAAATTTTGTCTATTCACAGGAAATTTAATGCATCAATTGGCATACATAAAAAATAGCAATAATAAAGAACAGCATAATAAAAATTCAGTGTTTGCAATATGGATTGCTTTAAGTAGTATTTGACTACAAAAACCAAAAATATTACAGAAGCTGTGATTAGAATAACAATGGCATGCAACATTATGATTCATCTTCATTACATGAACTTTAGATGCCATTGTAAAATCTTACAGACAGATAACCTAATTTACCTTACAGAACTGTAAGACATAGTTGATTTTATTAATTCTTGTCCTCTTGGGGGAAAAAAAAATAAAAATCAAAGAGACATGTTAAAATTACAGCACAATATGAACTGCTGCACCCATAGAGGTATGACACATCACCCAAACATGTCAGCAAAATTGCGCCTAAGAGTCTCCAGTGACCAGTTGTTGGAGCAGCACCAAGCAAGCATTTCCAAAAAACAGTTTAAAAAAATAAGTAGACAAATAATCAGTATCTCACAAAACCCAGGACCTCCTTATATGAAGGAAAGGCATTTCTCAAAAGTAACAGGAAAGGGAAAAAAAGAAAATCTGCTCTAAAAGTCTTTACAGGGAAGTTACAGGGAAGATGAACACCGGAAATAAATTATGCGCAGTACTGCTTTAAAATTCTCTACCATAAAGTGCTAAAACCCCCCACTATTATGATGCACTGACACATATTCATTGTTTTTCAACCAAAGGAAGATACCATCCATGTTTAAAATGGTGATGCTAATCGAAAATATGAAAAACAGACCATGGAGATAACACAGTTAAAAGGCATCGAAGCAGAACTATATAGGATATTTTTCCCCTTTTTGTCAATCAATTATAAGCAAAGAATGGGAAAAAACCCACCTACTAGGGAGGGGAGGAGGTGGCTGAAAAAAGCCTGTTAGCAACACAAAAAGCCAGAGAAAGTTTTATTTGTCATACAGTCAGTGATAATTGGCCATCAACCCTTGTTCAACCTAAAGCATGCAAATATTAACATGATTTATATTTTAACTTCTTACAGCTAGGTTGCTTTGAGTCTCCTTTGCCAAGGAACAAAGGCATCACATAAATAATTACAAGAGCGTAGATAATGCAGCATATCATTGAACACATGAACAGAAAATGCAAAGAGCTAGAAGACATGAAGAATGTTTGCCTTGCTCACAAGTGAGCTTCTAGTCAGATTGTGTCCTTTGATTATTTTTAAAATCTGACACTGTAGAAATACGACACAAATGAAATCCAAGAAAATGTATCATTTGGAATTTTGGTCACTTTTGTACAGATGTGAACCCTCAACATCCCTGTCTCTCTTCTCACTTGTTTCTCTATTCCCATACTTGTGGCACTGTTCCAGACGTACTGGGTTGAGGGTTCTGCTTGTTGTAAGGATTTTTTTTCTTTTGATGGGGGTTTTTTTCTTCTTTTAAAGAATTTATGTATGATATACATATATATCATATGTGATATATGTGGATGTACATATAGAACCCTGTTCCCCCTGTTCCATCTAGTCTGAACAGATGTACTCAGCCCCTTCATCTTCCCTTCCTGCATGCATATGAAACTCCACACACCCTGCAACTCATCTTAGTGGTACTATGCCACAAAGGATGTCTGAACACTTGCTGGAAACTAACATGATGGTGGAAAAAGTAACAGCACACCAACGTAAAAGCCTCCTTCCGCAGGTCTCTTTCCATCTTCCAGATAGAATCACAGAATCATAGAATAGTTAAGGTTGGAAAGGACCTTAAGATCATCTAGTTCCAACCCCCCTTGCCATGGGCAGGGACACCTCACACTAAACCATGTCACCCAAGGCTCTGTCCCACCCAGCCTTCAACACCACCAGCAATGGAGCATTCACAACTTCCCTGGGCAACCCATTCCAGTGCCTCACCACCCTTACACTAAAGAACTTCTTCGTCAGATCCAATCTAAATTTCCCCTGTTTAAGTTTGAACCCTTTATCCTTTGTCCTATCACTACAGTCCCTAGGAAGAGTCCCTCCCCAGCATCCCTATAGGCCCCTTCCAGACACTGGAAGGCTGCTATGAGTTCTCCATGCAGCCTTCTCTTCTCCAGGCTGAACTTTCTCAGCCTATCTTCATACGGGAGGTGCTCCGGTCCCATGATCATCCTCGTGGCCCTCTTCTGGACTTGTTCCAACAGTTCCATGGTCTTTTTATTTTGAGGACACCAGAACTCCACACAATACTCCAAGTGAGGTCTCACGAGAGATGACTACCATGCTTTTGCCTTTTCTTTTTTCTTCTCATAGTCTCTTAGCCCCGGGAAGAGGTTGCATTCCCTGCAGCTAGAGATTAACTAAAGCTAATTTCATCTAATTTTATGTAAAGCTGATTAAAGCAGGTAAATGCAAAACAAATTTCAGTCAATGGCTCTGTATCCGTGCATGAGAAAATATAAATGGAAGTTAACTGTGCAATTACCCAGAGGATTAGCTATCCCATTAATATATATGGACGCATATTTTTGTTGTGGTGCTGTGAACAGTAGAAGTCTGATGTCTTCCCTCCTTAATAAAGGAATCATTGGGATCACATGGAACACTGTAATTCCCCTAAAAACCCCATATTCTTCATGAAATGTGTTTAAATCATGTTTCTCAACAGGTTCCATCACATAACATCAAATATGGGAATCACAAAGCCCAAAAAGTGATGTAGTACTTAAACTCTAAAAATAAAAGTTTGCAAAATAAAAATTTGCACAAGGTTTCAAAAAGCAGATACTTAAATCTAGTTGTAACTTTATCTAGGAGATATATATGTAGAAATACTTCTTTTCTCACCATTCTGACATCAAGAATCATTCTAGAAGTCATTTTGATGAGCCAATACTAACATTTCTTCATTAGTATTTTCCTCTTATTTAAGAAAATATCTTCTGCAGTATGGAAACAAGAGAGAGGGTGAAGCTCATAATAAATCATTGCTTAAATGTTTAAATTATGCCTCTTGATTTTAAATTCTTGATTCTTGTGTAATAAGTAATTTAGTCTGAAGTCTAGTCTAGATTACATAATAGAAATTGAATGCTTGGTGTTACTTAAGTACCAAAGAACTTGCAGTGAAGCTCTGGAACACTTTGTCTGCACTTTCTACACAAGTTACATGAATTAAAAGAAATGAATTAAAAAAAACTCACAATCTGATCAAAAAGGGGTGGTTGACTTCTTTCAAGACTGACTTTTCATTGTGCACATGTTGTTCTTGTTTCAGTCGAATGACATCAGGAATGCTCATTACTTTCAGTGCAAAGTAACGTTTGGCCATTTTTTCCTTCACCAGATGAACACGTCCAAAGGTACCCGTGCCTGAAAAGTTGAAGAAGAAATGTCAACTTACTGTAAAAAAGCAAAGGTAATTTACTATATTAAAATCTACAGGAACTCAATTCCGGTTTGGGTTTTTCCCTCATCAATACATCGATATTATATTTGAACTGTTTTCACATGCTTTCCGTGGGATTTCTCAACTTTTAATGATAATTATTTACTAAAGGTAATGATATTGTGATACTGCTGTTCTTTGAATAGATACTGGAGACATTTCTTGCAAAGAAGAAAAGCAGTCCGGATAAAGGGTAAAGGAGATGTATAAACAAAGGAAGTATGTAATATGTAAGATTCAAATGTAACTGATGAAATCAAACAAGCAAAAATGCTCATAAGTGCAGATGAAAGGCTAGGAAACACTCTCTTCAATTTCAGATAGGAGTTTTAATTTAGATCGGATGGGGAGAAGCATGAGAAACTCAAAAGCATTCAGCTGGTTATATTCACCACATGTGGCATAAAAGTAAAAACAAAGAAACAAAAAAATTTAAAGAAAAACATGACCAAAGACATAATGTCCAGTTGCCATGGATTTAATAACTCCTCCACACACAAAAAACCTACTTAACATTCCATATATTATTTATTAAAGCAAGGTAGCTAAAAAGTCAATCAGAGTTTAAAATGTAGGAACTCAGAACACAATTGAGTACAGAATATACAAAAATGATGACAATAAAAAATTAAATATTCATCTACCAAGGTTCTGTGTACAATTCTGGTGTCCTCAACATAAGAAGGACATGGAAATCTTGGAACAAGTCCAGAGGAAGGCCACGAGGATGATTAGAAGAGCTAAAGCACCTCCCATATGAAGACAGGCTGAGAAAATTGGGGCTGTTCAGCCTGGAGGAGAGAAGGCTGCATGAAGACCTCATAGCAGCCTTCCAGTATCTGAAAGGGGCATATAAGGATGCTGGGGAAGGACTTTCATTAGGGACTGCAGTGACAGGATAAGGGGTAAAGTGTTCAAACTTAAACAGGGGAAGTTTAGATTGGATATAAGGAGGAAGTTCTTTAATGTGAGGGTGGTAAGGCAGTGGAATGGGTTGCTCAAGGAACTTGTGAATGCTCTCCATCCCTAGCGGTGTTCAAGGCTGGGTTGCACATAGCCTTGGGTGACACAGTTTAGTGCAAGGTGTCCCTGCCCATGGCAGGGGGGTTGGAACTAGATGATCTTCAGGTCCTTTCCAACCCTAACTATTCTATGATT
>JAOEHY010035944.1:0-42064 GCA_025447955.1 Psilopsiagon aurifrons
GGTGCACTGCTTGGTCAGGCTGGGTATCAGTGGTGAGCGGTTGTATTCTCTTCCCTTGTATTTCTCTTGTCATTATTGTTATTGGTGGTAGCAGTAGTGATTTGTGTTATACCTTCGTTACTAAACTGTTCTTATCTCAACCCGTGGGATTTGCATTCTTTCAGTTCTCCTTCCCATCCCTCTGGGGAGTGGGGGGAAGAAAAAGGGGGGGAGCGAGTGAGCAAACTGCGTGGCTGAGAGGCTTAAGCCAGGACACAAATTGACATGCACATCATGAGCAAAGTCCCAGGGAGAGGGTGCAGCTTTATGCATTCAGAGCTGTGTTTATCCAGGATGTGGAGATGCTCCTTGCAGGAGCACTCTTTCTTTATCCTCCCTCCATGACTCTGCAGGCACATCGTGACCTCGGGGCAAGCTGGGAATGCTGCTGGACAAACACCTTCAGAAGTTCTGTCCCTTTTAGTGTTCCCATTTTGCCTGAGATGGATTTGAATCAGAAAAGGAAAGATATCCTACATGTTCATCCTCAGGAGACAGCTTTTGTCCTGGACAAAACAGGGGCACTCGTGCCTGTACACAGTTGGGGCTGTTTTTTCCAGACCACTTTGTTAAGGATTCAGTTCAGAGCCATATTGCTTCTGCACTGAGTCATCTGGATCAAGGACTGTTTCCAGCCACCAGACCAAGATGACAATAAAGTCTCATCAGACATTTTTCAGGATCGTGGGTTAATAAGACCATAAATCTAGGGGTAATTTCTCTGAAAGCCAAAATTAAGTCATTGTCTTCAGCACAAAATGTCAGCTTTATAGTGCCAATGTTATTTATCTGGGAAGAGCATTACAGGTAATCAGTGAATTGTGCACAAACATGAACTCATGCATAATAATCCTAACAGAGCCTGATACATCTTCTGGGGCATAATTAGCAAAAGATATGATCCAAGTTGTTCTGTTTCAGCTGTTTGGCATCTCTGAGTTGGTGCTGCCAAGAGCTATACTGGGGAATGCTTTTGGATGGATTTGGTGTGGGATATCTGTGTGCAGCAGTAGGATCAGTGAATTCCTGACAGAAAGATCAAGGCTGTCATAAACACTAATATCTGCTGGAAAGGAAAGCTGCAATTCCAGCCCTGGCATTTCCTCTTGCCATGCACAAGTGAGTGCCATCAGCGCTGTGTCATATAAAAGCCTGACATGGAGTGAGTGATTATATCACAGCCTTGAGATTGTGCCTCCTAACTAGATATGTAGAGTGAATCAGTTTGATTCAATGAGGTGATGCTGTGTGGACAACCAACAGCACAATGCGCGTCTCCACTAAATAGCATTGTTAAACTCCATCATGTCCTTGGTTACTGACACTTGGAGACTGGAAATGGGTCTTTTGGGTTGTTTTCGGTTTTGTTTTGTTTCTTTTTTCCCTAGTTTGGCATTTTTCCACATCATACAGCTAAATAAAACCAGCAGTAGATGCTATTAAATATCTTTCTATCCACCTTACAGGTAACCAGCATTGTTTATGTCACTGTAGTCATGGCACTAGTTCTGAGGCTGCTCAGATGTTTGTTGCCAATTAGCACTGGGTGAACTTTTACCTTTTCCCCTGCTTTCAAGCCCTCTCTGACTCCTGCAGGTGTAATGAGTTGCTGAGAAGCTGTTCCTATTGCCTGCTACTAGACGCTTCCTTGCAGATGCATCTCAATGAGTTACCTCTCCCCCATTGATTCTTCTTGTTGCAATGGGTAATTTTCTTGCTAATTGTGTTGTTTGCTCCCTTCTTGGATTTCTGAAGCTTTTTTATCAGCAAAACTTGGTAGCATTGACCCGGATGGATGGGCTCTCCCAGAAAGCCCTGTTTGTAACCTGCATCCCTGATGGAGGTGCCCACCTCCTCCTCAGCCCCTTCTCACTGCTTCTGCTGCCTCCACGACCCCAGGCAGAGCTCTCCTGCTCCTGCCTTCCCTCCTTGTCTGCTTTGCTTGGGTAGGAGCTGGAGCCTATCCCAAGCACCTGAGCAGCAGCTCAGGGATTGCAGCTCCATTTGGCCTTGGTGCTGGTTTCCCTGCCTGCTGGTGTAAGGGTAGGAGGGAGAAGAAGCTTTGGGTAACAGATATCTCCTTGTTGCTGGAAGAGGGAGATGTGACAGCAAGACCCTGAACAGACCAGATGAGGAGCTGAAAGCAGGGAGAAGATCAAACCTGACAGCACCGGGGCCACCCCAACCCAAGCCCTGTCCTTAATGAAGCTGGATGCAGCTGGTGAACACCTTCCATGCTGGAGGCAGAGCTGAGCCAAGGGATCAGAACTGCTGGGTTGGAGCTGCTTCATCTCCAACTTGGCTGCTTCCTCATTACCCTATCTGTTAACTTCTTTCATTTTAGCTGCTTTTCAGGCCATACTGTGAGAAACCCTCCTTCCAGAGGGAAGTCAGTTGTGCCTCTCCCTGACAGCCCTTTGTCTTTACACCCTGCTCCAGGATCTCTCTCTCTTGACTTTGATGCTGGCATCTTCAAATAGTGACTGCTCATTAGTACAGCCAGGCTGGGTTTCTTCCCCCAAATCAAAAGCCTTTTATAGCTCTGCAGCGTGTATGATCCTTGCAGAAGGTGGATCTGCTTGGGCTGGAGAGAGCAGGTTTGTCCTTCACACAGCTGTGCCCCACGTGCACAGGCAGAGAAATTGCTTATCATGTCTTTCCTGTAAATGAGGTTCTTCAAGTAGACACTTAGCTCAGCACGGACCCTTCCTGAAACTGAGACCCTTGTCTGACACCTTTCACTTTTGGAGTTTTCTGGTCCCACTGAATTTAGCAGTGCTGTGGTATCGGCAGCAGAGTGCTCCCATCCTGCAGCTCTGCTCCAGGCACTGCTTGGGGCAAGTATCCTAATGCCCTCGATGAGCTCTGTAGCATCCCACACAGTGTTGGATTCCTTGCTATTTCAGATGTATATTCTGCTAGTGAGCTGCAGCTCAGCTGGGGAGGCTCTCACATTATAGCATTGTATCTGTTCATGGAGGTGGAATTTCACTGGTTTGATTCCTCATGGATCATCTCCTCTTGCTCCACCCCTGGGATCTGGCCCACTGCAGGCACCCCAGCATCTCTCCACCAGCTCCACCAGCTCCACTGCGGTCCCTGCTGATGACCATGGATCCTTCAGGCAAGTGTGCTGGAGCAGAGCAAGTGATGAGGAGTAGCCAGGGTGGGGTTTTCATTCAGATGGAGATCCTGAGGGAAGATGAGTTTTCCCCTGTCACAGGCACACAGGCATATCGATACTGTTCCTTTGTACCAACACTGTCCCTTTCCGAAGTTGCATGGGTCCAGCACTGCAGTGTTTCAGGAGATGCCAAGCTGCTTCTCTGTGTCTGTTTAGGGCTTCTAATGTTTTTCCTTTTGTTGCATACTTCAGATGCAGAAAAGGAGAAATGAAGGGGCCATTAAAGGGAAATGCTCTCCCCTGGCATTAATCTGCTCTGTGGGATGTTTCTAGAATTGTTCCTGGGTGGATGCTGCCTGTACCCCGTTACCTTCCATACGATGCCCCTTTCCTGGGGCTGGCTTCCCACCCTCCCTCCTGCTGTGCAATGTGTGGGTCAGATCTGGGTGCAAAAAGCAGGGATGCAGGAGCCTGTGGCTGGGGCAGTGCTGCAGCAAAGCCCAGCCACTGCTTCAGGTGCTTCTGTGTCCCTTCTGAGCCAGGCCAGCGGGTCTCAGCCCTTGCTGAAAACCTTGGCAAGGTGCTACTCATTCCTCAGCTTTCCAAGCAGCTGCTGAGGATTAGATGCTTTAGGAAGGAGGCCTGGAGGATGCAGGTCTGACCTTATGCTTATGGTTTACAAATACAGCTCCTTCTAAACGCATGGACCATGAGCCTGCCCTGCAGTGAGTCCTGCTGGTCCTGCACGAGGCTGGGAATCTGGGGGAGAACAATAGCGTGAAAAAATGTCATTCAAATGGGTCCAACCCATATCCATGTAGAGCACTTCTGGGAGTGACGGTTTTCTGCATGCACTCTCACCTTAGTGTGAGGGAAACCCTGCCTGAGCCTGGTCACTTGTCAGGGGGATGCAAAAGGCACTGTCCCAGTGTAAGTGCCCTTCTGCTGCTAATCCTCACAAACCAGCTCCAAAGGCATTAAAGAAACATGGTTGGTGACTTATTATCAGGCACAGTGACATCGATCCCCTGGCTTTGCTTCTGGAAACAGCAGAGCAGCTTGGAGCTTTCCTGAGCAACTCACATGGGACATGGCCATCCATGGCCAAGCAATGCCCCACTGGAAAATGGGCAACCTCAGCATCAGGCACACACACCCTGCTTGCTTTTCCTTTGCAGCACTGAGGCAGTAAGTGATGAGCCTGCTATTGATTTTTCAGTTACAGCTCTTGCCTTGTGACTTCTTGCCTTCTGTTAAGGGTGAAGGGACCTTGCAGGCATCTTCAGTTTAAGTCCTACTTCATAACCAGTAAAATGCTAAAGGAGGACAAGACAACCTTATCAGACAAACCTGATACCGACTTTCTGGTTGTTTTCTTTATAGTAAATTCACCAGCTTGGTTGATTGAGGTAAAAGGATTTATAGGAGAGACTCTGACCTTGTGTCCCTTTTCTGAAGAATTTAAAATCATCAGCAGCATAATTTGTAGTCAGCATTGGACTGGTGTGGAGTAAGCTGATTTTATGCAGCTAAATACACAATTCAGTACAGATAAATACAAAGATGGAAAGACAGTGAAAGTTTTCCTATAACAGGATGCTTCAGAGGAAAATTTATGGTTTCCAGTTGCCAAGATGCTTCAGTGTTCTCAGTGGGTCTCTGACCTGGGGGCTGGTGTGTTCATTAGAGCCAAAACCCTGAGCTTATCAGTGTGGTCCATGCTGCTGAAGGGAAAGGTGGCTGCACAGCTCAGCACCACTGATGCTCCACAGCAAACCCTGCTCCTCCTCCAGCCCACTGCAGAGGCAACAGCTTCATCCCCAGAGGTCCTTGTTGCCATGTGCTGTTGTTCTTTTCATTCCAGCAAAGCCTCACAAAGCCCGTGCAGGAGAAAAAGCTCCCTTTGTGCCACTGCTTAGAGCTGTCAATGGAGGCTTAATTTGTCTTTTCCAATTTGCAGCTCTCTGTTGTCTCTCCGCTCCAGGCATGACCCCATCCCAGCGCCGGTCAATACTTGTGGTGGGTGGAATTGGCACTGATCTTGCTTAGGCAGGGAAAAAACCTGTCTCTGAGCTTGTCATTAGGAGATCACTTGGATATTGCTGTGGGTAAGCTCACAGGAGGGACAGGCCTGGCAGAGTGTAGAAAACCCCATATGTCTGCAGGCTGCAAGCATGGGGGCCTCAGGCGATGCTCGCTGACCTTCACTGGGGAGGGTCCACCCTTCCAGGGTTCATCTCTGTTCAGCCCTTGGAACGTGGTGGTGACAGCAGACCCTGACATTGTCTGACAGCCACAGAGCAGCGGCTCTGGGCTGTAGGGATCTGTTCATCTCTTCAGCATCTTCTGCGCAGCCCTGGGATCTATAGGCTTGTGTTTGGGAAGAAAATGAAGGAAAATTAAACTGTGTTCATTATTAGCATGTCTGTCATTTACAGGAGAAGTAACAAGGGGGGAAGTTGTTTTCTTTTCTTCCTTTTTCCTTTTCTAATTGCTCCACACAGCTCTCCCAGCTGATAGCAGTGATTCCTGTGTGAGCAAAGGAAATTATTGATTGCTTCTTTTCAGCTAGGTCTATTCATAATGTGTGTGAACACAAGCCTCTCGCTGATCTCTCTGCTGGTGTTCACTAAGTCTACCAGAATCAAGATACCATTGTGTTTGGTGGTTTTTTTTTTGTTGTTCTTGTTCTGAGGGCTGACAGGACCAGTAACTTCCAAGGAATTGTCAAAGCTTTGTTAGAAACCACACTAACAACAATGGGATTTGTCTCAGGAGATGCTTCAGAGAATCAGACAAAGCCTTCTAAGCCCCACAAAGCATTAGCCGAGTTTCCATCATGGGGCTCCTTGTGTCTCCTCAGGATGCTTTGCGGATGTCAGTAGCGAAGTTAGAAGGAATTGGTGGATATTAAGAAATGACTGAATGGCAGAGCTGGTAGGGAATACAGAAAGTCTTTTCCTCACATGCTTGCTCTGAGACAGGAGCCACGTATGTGAAGATATCTGCCTGCCCTGCTCTCAGGGAGCTCATCCCAGTCACTCTGGTGGACCAATTTTCAGAGGTCACAACCAGCCAGCCCTGTGATCCTGTCAAGCCCCATTTTCCTCTATGAGGATCAGACATCAGACAGTGTTTATCCATGTCTGTCTTTGTCCTCTGAACACAGCCTTGCTGCTCTTGATGTGAGAGCAGAAATGAGCAAACCCTAATATAATCAAAAGATAATGAAAGTTTTGGTACCTGTATTTAGTGTCGATGTCGTCTGCCCCGCCGTTAATAACAGCTGTGCTTTCAGTGCCATGGAAGTATCATAAATCTATTGCAAGTTCAGGCAGACACCACTGATTTCCACTTCAATGGAAGCAGATAGCAAAGTCAGGCCTTTTATGACACCTAATCAATGATAAACCACTCCAATAGCCCCTCTGAGCCTGAAACAACAAGCTTGGACTTCATTCAGGCTAGCAGGGGTTACCTCAAGGTGTAATACCTTCTGAGCCCTATTTAATTTTATGCCAGTCATAATGTGTACAAAGCAACATGGCCATACACCGTGAATCAGGACAGGAATTGTGCTGTCTAATTTGCTTTTGCACTGTTCCTTGCTTTGTCAAAGGGTTCGTTAGCAATGATAATTAAAAAAAAAAAAAAGGTTTTAAAATGAAACATTGAAAAATTGCTCTAAAAAGCATCATTCTCACAAAGATTGTCAGTGTTTTCTCTGAGGCTTATCTTGAGATGAATATTGAAACTACTTAGATCTAGGCTCTGGTAGAAATATTCACCTACATAAAATCACATGAAAAATGAGGCACATTTCTTCTGAATCTTGAAAGCTAAAAGCCCTTTTTTGGACTATTCACATTTTAAGGTAATAGTGATGAACCTGGGCATTGAAAAGGGAAGAATTTCCTTTCAGCAAAAACCTTGGGCTGTTTTTCCTTGCCAATGGGATGCTTTCAGGAAGATCTGCGTTTCTCCATTGAATGTGACACTCCCTGTAAAATATGAATGAATCCAGTGCTGGGATATCAGAGTCTGAGTCCTCCCTTTATTCTTCAGTGAATGACTTGTTGCCAACAAGCACTCTTGGTAACAGAGGGCATTATTTCTGCAGTTGCTGGAGGTGGGGACTCTTGCTCATAGACAGAGGGTAAGAGCAAAAGAGACGTGAGCGAGGCTGGGAAGTGAAATGATGTGGGTGAAGTGAAATGATTGAAATAATCTCACCATACATAATACACACAAAGAGGTTTGGTGCCCGCCTGCGACAGCGGGGAGCCCTACCCTAATGAAACACTTCACCTCTAACAATGATGGGTCTCTTGAATTACCAGCTCTTGGAAGAAACAATTTCTGGTTTGATTGGAAAGAGCTGATTTCTACCCAGGTAAACCCTGGGCTGGACTGGAAATGGATCTTTGCTCCTGAGGGTATTTGAACTGTCCTGGACACCAATGTTGGAGAGGGGCTGGCTCCGGCGGTTGTGCTTAAAGGTGGTTTCAGCGCCTCTTGCCATGCACAAGAGTCTGGAGAGACTTTGGAAAGTTCATAAGAGGATATTTTTTTCCACCCCCACTTTCTCTTGGTCTCATGATCTCTTCTTGTCTACTCTCCTTTCATTAGCACTTTATCTCATTTGACACTTCATCAGGATGATGGTCTGTTTACTGTATGCAAATAATTTCTGCATTATGCATGGATAATGATGAGCTTGCGCATTGCTTTCCTGTGCTGGCACATTGCCATGGGAAATCAACTTCACTTGACTCCGAGCACAAAATCATGCCCATGCAGTCACATTAAACCTGAAGGAAGAACCTTGAAGGGAACACAAAGTACCGAGCGAAGTACAGCTGCAGCCTAGTGGATGCAGCCATGAGCCGAGGGCTTGGTGAGGGACAGCAGCAATGGTGTGCAATGGGACATGGTCTTTTTGTGTTGAAATGCCCCCTCTGGAAGGTACCTTCCAGACATCATCTTCACATGTCACAACCCCTGGCTCATCTCATCCATCCATGCCAGTGTAGTGATTTGGTGCATTGCCAGAGATGGGCTGTAGGACCTGACCTGGTCATGCACAACCTGTGGACTGCATGTGGTGTTCCAGTTGCACGCTGGAATGGTGGAAAGGAGCCACAATGAGGAGCTGAACCCTTTTGCATTTCTCCAAGGTTTGTGTTCTGACAGGACTGGGGTCCCAGTTCAGTTGCTGCTGCTGACTGAGGCCAGTGCAGGCACTCCACACATGTCTCTGTGCTCTGTCCCATCCCGGGGATGACTTACACTGGATAACTGCAAGGCGATTAAATACACTGAAATGGGGTATTTGAATTTTCTCTGCCATTACAATCTTCTACAAAACCTGCTCCTGAGTAGCCAGCCTGCCTCTGGTCAGATGAACCGACCTGCTCAAAGGAAGACTTCAAAAGGGAAGTCACCTTGTTTCCTCTTGGCACAGGCCAGGTGTGTATCAGCATCTGAAGAAGTTTTACTTCACAAAACCCTTCAGCAGACCCACTTTTTTGCAGCAGATCTAAGAAGGGGGGGGTGGAGGTGGAGCAGCCCTAGCACAAGAAAGATGACAAGTACTGAAGCTCTTTTCTTCTTTCTACTATTTCTGTGAAGGTGACATGGAATATATTTAGAGAAGGGCTGAAGTCTGGCATTCAAAAGGCACAGAGAAACCACTGAAGGGATGTTCTCAATTGGTAGTTATTCTGATTTGAACCTCGTGCCCTTCTAGTAAGCTCTTTGCTTGGTTTGCATTTAATAGTTGCAAGCCCAGGTGTCCCTGCATAAATGTTCCAGTTACCCTCTTCTCCTTGGATGTCCTGCCAGGATGATGGCAACCTGCTTGAGCAGATCTTAAAAGCATCTGCATGAATGTTGGTGTGTTGTTATTGCAGTGCTTTGCTCAGTGTTGTTTGACAAAGGTTAATTAAAACAGTTGCTATTAATGATGCTATCTGAATTATTAGCTGAATTATGCTGTCTGCAATGGTTTGTGTGCATCACAGTGCAGGAACCCCAGGACAGAGGTATTTTGCTCTCCTGTAGCTGCAGGTGTCCTTGGCTCTGCTCCAGGTCTGGTGAGTGTTGTTCTGGATCAAAGTTTGCTTTTTTGTGGGGATCTGTCCAAACTCATGACTGCAGTGAGCAAAAGGTTGATGTTTTCAAAAGCATCAATTCACTAAACTAAATATCTCCCTTCTCCTAAAATTTCATCAGCGGACACGTTGTTCTCCCAGTAAGTCTGTTATTCATCAGAAAAAGAGTTCATTGCAGCACTGAATTTCCAGGCAAGTGACATCCTCCATATCCCTCAAGCAGCAGCTCCACAGGCAATGCACAGGGTGCAGTGGTGCTGTGCTGCCAAAAGCAGGCAGAGGTGCATCTGCACTGGCCCAGGGAGGAGGAATATGCTGGGGAGCTTCTCCAAAAGCATCTGGGGAATGGCCCTGAGCTGGTAGCAAAGGGGAATGTGGATGCTGAGACTGCAGCTCCATTTGCACAGCATCATTGTCACCCTGTGTAATCATTCACCCCTTTGGTGGCAGCTCAGAGTGGTTACTGGGGGTTGTGACCAAGTTGCCTTTTCTGTTCACCTTTCCCTCCCACTGCAGTTTAAACTCTGGCTCCCCATGGCTGAGCATGGAGGGGCTGGAGCAGGGCTGTGGGTTCAGCAGGGGCTCTGGGCAGCTGCCTGGGCCTGGCTCACCCACTCTGATCCACCACTGCAGATGCTCTTGGTGTGCTGGGTACAGTGTTACAACCTCTTGGTGTCTGTGATGGGTTCATTAATGCAGATCCATGGATGATGCTTTGGGTGCAGGTGTGTGTAATCTCCTGGCTGGGGATTTGAACTGGAGAAACACAGACATCTGGCACAGGGTCCAAACCACAGAGCTCAGCAAGTCCTGCGGGGGAGTGAGCACAGGAAGAAATGGGAATCTTTGGTGCTGCTGTCTGAGGATGGAGGAAGAAAGGGGCCTGGGAGCAGCTTCTTCCACTGGTGCCAATGGGCACAGCTCACTGGAGGGCTGAGGTTTCACCTGCTGGCTGCCTGTCCCACTTTGATGAAGCAAAAGGATGCTTAATTGGTATGGAAACGAGCTAGCAGCATCCTTTATCTTCTTTTCTCTTCCTGGAAGGTCGCAGGGAGGGTGAATGGGGATTTGAGCTTTGCAGAGATCTGAGGTGTTTTTTCCCTAAACACAAATATTCAGGCTCCTCTGCCTGTGCTCTTTTAATATTTTCCCTGTTTTTCATCTGCTTTCCATGTTTTTCTTATCATGACAATGGTGGTAAAAGATAAACACCACAGCCAACAATGCTGTTCTAATACAGCCCCAGTTGAAATAGAGAAGAGAATGTAAATTTAACACCACAATCATTTAGAAGCTGTCGTTTCTATTAAATATAAGTACTTTCCATTCAGCTTTAGAACGTGGGTGGATTCTATTAAGTTTAATCATTTTCCTAGAGGACCTAAAGGTGTTTCACAACTGCAGAGATGGCAAAGCAGGGTGATTGCTTTTAGAAACAGCATGGAAAGATGCAGTTGTCAAATATGTGGCTGATAAAGACACTGTTACTGACTCAACCTCCCCTTTATCTTCTCAACTCTGCTTTTTTCTGCTGTTGCTGTTCTCTGGAGCTCCCAGAATGAATCTTTCAGAAGTGTTAATGATATGTTTATAAATAAAAGCAGCAGGACCCTTTGCCCCTTAGCACATTGGAATGAACCTTCCTTTGACTTCAGCCACAGCTGGATTGAGCATCCAAGAGCTGGCATTTGGGCTTGGACTTCAGTGCTGAAATTCAGCTCTGCTCAGCTCCTGTCAATCTGTGGATCCATGTTTCAGTATTTGGCTTGTACCTGGACATGTGAGTGTCATGGCCAAGTCTTGGCCAACACAAGTGTCGTGGTCTAACCAGTCAGCCACACAGTTTGCTCACTCACTCCCCCCTCTTTCTTCCCCCCAGCTCCCCGAGGGATGGGAAGGACAATCGAAAGAATGCAACTACCACAGATTCAGATAAGAGCGATTTAGTAACTAAGGTATAACACAAACCACTGCTGCTACCACCAATAACAATAATGACAAGAGAAATACAAGGGAAGAGAATACAACAGCTCACCACTGATACCCAGCCCGACCAAGCAGTGCACCCCCCAACCCTTCCACGTCTCTGCCCTCTGTTTTCACATCCTGGGCATGACGTGCTGTGGTATGGAATACTTCTTTGGTCAGTTTGGGTCAGGTGTCCTGTTCTCTGCTTCCTTATGGCTTCCCCTCCTCCCTGGCAGAGCATGAGGATCAGAAAGTCCTTGGCCACACCAAAACGTTCTAAGCAGTAACAGAAGCATTGGTGTTATCAGCACTGTTCCCAGGCCAAAAGTCAAAACCACAGCACTGCACCAGCTACCGAGAAGGAGAAAAATGACTGCTACTGCTGAACCCCTGACAACAAGACATCCGCTTTTCTTCCACGTCTTTGCCAGCAGCTCCTGTATATCACCATGAGGCAGTTGTAACCACCCTTTGGGACCCTGCTCTCCCCAGATACCAGGTACAGCACTCAAACACATCTCTGCAGCTGGATTTGACAACTACTTCCAGATAATTCCAGCTCTCCAGGAAACCATTCCAGTGCCTCTTCATAGGTGGCAGTTAACTGCCATTACCTTACAGGGATATGAGCAGAAGTGGCTTCTTGCAGTTGTGTGTAGCTGAAGGGTGGCTGCAGGACACCACAGCCTGTGCTGCCTTCCAGCCGCTCACTGCCTCTGCTTGAACCATTCTTTCTTGGCAATTTCTGTTGTGGGTGCATTCCTCTGAGGGCTGGAGCAGCTCTGCTCTGGAGCCAGGATGCGACAGTGGGGCTGGATCAGCCTGGAGAAGAGAAGGCTCCTGAAGGGGAGACGTGAGAGCAGCTCCAGTGCCTGAAGGGGCTGCAGGGAACCTGAAGAGGGGCTTTGGACAGGGGATGGAGGGACAGGACAGGGGAATGGCTTTAAGTGCCAGAGGGGAGACTGAGATGAGCTCTTGGGCAGAAGCTGTTCCCTGTGAGGGTGCTGAGGCGCTGGCACAGGGTGCCCAGAGAAGCTGTGGCTGCCCTATCCCTGCAGTGTTCAAAGCCAGGTTGGACACAGGGGCTTGGAGCAACCTGGTCCAGTGCTGAGTATGCTGCTCATGTGAAAATGGGTTATATCCAAAATCTTAGCGCTTCTCCATTGGGTGGTCACTGAGACCTCCAGTGCCAGGAATGGCCACACTCCAGGAATGGCCTTGCTGAGCTTGAGATTGCTGCAGAGCCTCTCATCTTGCAGGCATTTGGTTCTGTGTGGAAAAGCACATGCTGAGACTACAGTGAGTTCAGTGTTCAGGGTGGATTTTGGGGGCATAACCTGAGTTCAAAACCAGTGCTGGTCTCTGTCCAGAGATACCTGGTGATGGCCAGGTTTGGAAAGGTCTCCTGAATACCTGAAAACCTGGGGTACATGTGCCTCAATCCCTAGTGCTGCCTCACTTGTGTTTACATGAAGAACAGCCACTTTGCTGAAGTTAAGCCTGTGATAAAAATGAGCATGAGATGAAAATTAGCTGCCATTTATTTCATTCCATGGAAGCAAAACAGTAAAAAGGCCTGAGGATATTTTTCACTGTTTCATGGTAAAAATAGAGTGAGGAAACAGATTCTGGGAACTGTTGGTGCTAAACCTCATCATATGTGTAGGTGAAGCTTGGCGAGTAGCTGTTGTAGATCTTTCAAGGTTAATGGATCTGATCTTGTTTTGTTGATTGAATAAGTGATTATTTCCAGAGGATAATAGCTCTAATCCAGACGTTAATGTCACCTCATCTTTGCTGGTGTTTGTGCAGGTCCTCCTATAACCTTTCAGGCAGACAGTCCTGCTAGCTGAGCACGTTTCACTGAGAGATTTGTTCCAGATGGGGCTGTTGCGGGGTACCTTCACATTAGAGCTACAGGGGATGTTCTGACGAAGCAACCTCTCCTCTGAAAATGCCAATTCATTGAAAATGAAGTGTTTCATAGAACTCTGGCCAAGATGTACGACCCTTCCTTGTTGCTGTGCCAGTTGGCAGGCTGACAGCCCGGAGTTTTTGCATCCACTTTCCTTGGAATCCTGCCTTGCAGGTATTGTTTAAACCTCTGCAGCAAGTGGTGAAGGGCAAATTTTGCAAACCTTGTGCTGAAAAATCCCTCCTTGGGATTTCAGGCATGCACAAACGTGACTTGGCATGTGTCAGGAGTGTGAAACAGGCTGTGAGGAAAGGATGCTCCATGAGCTCCTTATTGTACCAGCAGCTGGAATGCGCTGCAAAGCAAAGTCACCTTCAGCTCTGTGTACAGGGACAAAGAAAATATGTTTAAAGCAAGGCATCTTTCCAAACCTGACCATTTTGAAGCTTCATGGATCCAGCTTGCACAGCTTTTTAAACTGAATTAGCACTATTAGGCTTGTAAAGAGGAGAAGGATGCACAGTAATGCAAGTGTAGATGTAGAAATCTCCTCGAAACATTTTGAAGTCCATAAACCTCCCTTTGGATGGGACATATTAGTGAAAGAATCTGGCATGCATAATGCAAAATCTTTGCTGTCTCACCAGGTTCTGCCACAGGAATCACAACCATTGGAGAAGTTACAGCTCAGTTTTGCTGGTGTTCTTCCATCTCTGCACAAGTCCATGCTTTCTGATGGTGCAATAAAAAGCATCCTGCTTCACCCACAGAAGCAAATTACTGCTTTATTTTGCTATTGCAATAGCACCTCAGAGACACAGTGAGCAGCAGGCCTGGGGCTTTGAGCATCATGGCCTGGGAAAGGTATTTGCTCCAGGTGGATTTGCTTTCATGTACATCTCAATGCAAGACCAGCAGTGCAGAGAGCACCTGAGGAGTCGGGGCATGCTCAGCACCCAGGGCTGCGCTGCAACATGCACTGAGGTTTTTGGCAGATTTTTTGCCATGGGTGGTGTGTCTGGAGAGGCTGCTGAGGTGTGTTCTAGACATTCACAAGCCCCAGACCCTCCTTTTCATGCAGAGATAATCACTGTCTCCACAGTAGCAGGTTTTGCCTCTGCCTGCTAGGAAATTAACATTTCTCTGAGTCCTTCTATCTCTGCATCTGCCTTGAGTGCAGCATCCTCTGCCCACCTCTGAACAGGTCCAGCTGGCAAATGTATTCCTTTCCCTATCCCCGATAGGGGATGCTGCCAACCTCTTTAGATCTCCAGTACCTCCCTGCAGAGGGTGAGCTGGGAAAACTGCTTGGACATGGCTGGAGCCCCTCTGCTGCAATGCAGATCAGGCAGGATTCTGCCAAAAGCAGTGCCGTGCATGGGGCCGACGAGGGGAGCTGAGGCTGTGGTGCAAGGTGCTGCTGGTTCAGCTCCCATGGAGAGTGAGACCCTCAGATGGGTTTGGCACAGGAATATGTTAATCCCACCAAGAGAGTGGGAGGTGCTGCTGGGCTCGGTGCCTGCATCTTCCCCATCCCTCCCCATGCTTGGTGCTTTGGTGCAGGCAGGGCCTGGCTGGGGCTGCTGAGGGCTGACCTTAGATTGCAGTCTTGGATTTAATCACTGCTTTGTCAAGCTGCCAAAGGATATTGCTATTGGCACCATGAGCACAAGGAACATGAGCAGCCCTCAACAGAATGAACCCAAGAAAAAGCCTTTGTCTGGCTGGAGGCTCCTCTCTGCTGAATTCCAGTGGCTGGCAGCAAAGGGCAGAGGTGGGAGAACTCTCAAGCAGGTGGCAGGCACCATTTCTAATAGCAAATATCAGACAAACTCAAGAAGTGGGTTCCAGGGAAAGGTGAGCGCTCTGAGCTGGTTTGCTTTCAAAACACTTCCCCTGAAGAGCTTCCAGGCTCCATGTGTGGTGACGATTTCAGTGTTCCCAGCAAACACTAAATGAGCTGAGACCATGCAAACTTCACTCCCTAGACTTGCATAGCTAATATTGCATAAGATGTAAAGTTTTCTCCAGCTCCTTCTATTTACTTTTGCACAGAAATAAGAGATTACATTGAACCTGTTGTATCTGTCAAGACGTGGTCCTCTTGGGGAAGATCGCTGCCTATGGGTGCGGAGGTGCTGAAGGAAGCAGAGGCATTCCTAACATGTTTCTGCTTTTCTTTACAGAAATGTAATCTTTTTATGCTCAGATTTCTCTTTGTTGTTCTGGGATATCCAGCTAAATGAATATATACATCTGTAACGCAGAAAAGTGTGGGAGCTATCCTCAGTTCTGCATCCAGCATTAAGCTATACAGGATTTTCCACAGTTAGCTTCGTTTAGCTATAGTTTTTCTTTGCAGTTTTCTGTCATCCAATGGGCATGAAAGTCTCCTCATGTTACTGTAACTGAACAGATTATTTCTTATATCAGTGGTACAAAATGAGGTCTATAATTGCCCTGTAGATCTTCCTCTATGATGCATTGATTTTTGTTACCTGGCATTGAATACTCATGTGGGTAAACAGGTATTACAGGCTGGTTTGATTGCTGCACGTGAATATGTGGCATGTAGTGATGGGGTGTTTCGCCTCTTCCAGCAAGTTTATGGACAGGTTTATTTAGATGTATATTCCCCATCACTTGCCTGATCAGCACCAATATGGGGGATTTTCCAAGCCCAGCATTTAAAAATCAACATGTATTAACATTTCAGTGCCAGTTCTCCAAAAGAAGGTGATCCCAGGAAAACAGAAGAAACCAGACAAACGTCCCTGTGAGATGATCAGTCCTTCCTAGATAGAACTGTGACCCTTGGCGTGCAGAAATTGCTACTGATTTTATTATAAAAAAAACCCCACATTTTTATTAGGCTTTGTTTTCCTTGGCCTTTGCTCTCAGATCCCTCAATATTATAGGCAGTTACACAAACAATTTATAGTCATATAATAAAAAGTTGTCACAATTTAATTACAAAGCCAAGCTGCATAACTATTTATCAAGCCCAATGAGCAAAGATCCTGTCCCTTTTATGTCATAAATCAGAATACAGATTGTCAGTTCAATCTTCTCTGGTTTTAGCTGCTGCACCCATGGTGCAACGTTGAGTTGGTAATGAACACTTCAGCATTTTTTAAGTTGCTTCCAAGTTAGCTGTAGTAAGCTCAGGTTGTGCTTGCATTTCTCATTGCCCTCAGCAATGGATTATCTTTGCTTTTTGCCAATGCTTGTGTGGCAGCAGGTAAGGTAATGTTAAACATGGTGATGGGTGGCTGCATAGTCTAAATAAGTATCTAAATAGATGTCAATGGAAGGCCTGTGGCTCTTGCCACAAGGCAGTGATACTTTCTGGCTGTGAAAGTGGTGTTTAGTCCTATGGAAAGCCACCAGTGCGTATTGGCATATTGACATTTCACTGCTATAAACCTCTTAATTTCATGCATTCTATCCTCTACAGCAGCCAAAGGAATGGGTTCATTCTCCTATTGTCCACCCAAAAGTCAGCCACGTCTGCCTCACTGGGGATGGCTGGAATGTGGCAAGGAGGAGCACTGGCTCCTGTCTCCTTGTGCTATCACTCATTAGGAGGCTCTTTTATTGCACAGGGTTATAAAACTCTCTTCTGCTCCCAGGGTTAGCTGGGCAGAAAAACATCTGTTTGAATGCATCAGTCCTTTCCAAGACAATCCGCAGAGCTGCCATGTGGGCTGTTTGCTGGACACACGGGACGTTGCAGCCTTTCCATGGGAAGAATGATGTCATCTCAGCTGTGGTGACATCCTTGCATCGTTTCAGCTGTGATGACCAAGCTGGGTGCCCTGCATGCCACTGACAGGTTTTGCTGAGGCATGAGGCTGTTTATCCAAAACTGGAATTTCTGTGCTGTTTACATTTGTTTCAGTCTGCTAAATGCACATATTTCTAATGGCATGGTGAGGAATTTTGCAGTATAGCTAAGGAAAATAGCTGGAGTGCCCTATTGTGTTGCAGTTTGTGTCTTGGGTATGTGGTCTTAGGCTTGCCTGGATTTTACAATGGGAGAGAAACAAGCTGCGTATCGATGGGAGCCTGAAACACAGTATGAGCTGACTGCACGGACTGGGCCAGGCCAAAGAAATGCAGCCAAAGTGCTGGTCCTCCTGCTAATGCTGGGATGGATTGTGATCTGTGTGAGAGGGAAAGAGGTGCTGCTGGGTACCCTGCTCCCTGAGCACCAGAAAAATCCATGGGTGAAGCACTAAGAATGTGGGGGATTGAAATTCTGCTCAAGCAAGGCTGAGGAGATGTTTGTTCAGCAGATTGTTTAGTCTTTAATCGTGGTTTAATCTTTTAGTTAGATGATTGTTCTACCAGCTGATAATGTGAATTGTATTGGAGAACAATATGTTAAAGCGTCATCAGCGAGAGCAGCCAAGGAGATTATTTTGGATTCCTTTTTGTTAATTTCTTGTACATCATCATGTCAATTCTTCTGTTTTCTAATTAATTTGGTTTCAGTGCTTGCATTTCCCTTGCGAGCACTGACTCCAAATACCCATTTACTGCCACTGCCTGTGACACTGCAGCTTGGGAAGCCAGGACTCATTACTAAAGGTGGAGGCTTCTGTGTAATTTGTCTCACACAGAGATGTAAAGGTCAGGAGATGGTGTTGCACTTTCAGCTGTTCAATGGGAACTAGGAAATATTTCCCAGCGAGGACATGCTGGAGTTTTCAATTTTGCAGTTTTAGGATCTGGAGTTCATGTTTCTCATAGACTGTGCTCTACTAAAAGACCAATTTCTTGGTGCTTTCCAAGTCCTTGAAGGAAAACAATGTGTTGTTTTCTTTCAAGTGAAAATGAATTTGAGGTGTGCTTTGCTGCTTTGCTTTCTTTTCTTCACTTTATGGCATTGCTGTGTACTGGGATGAGGAGCATGAAAAGTGTGAAAAGTGTAATGGCTTTTGCATTGTCCTTGTGTAGGACGAGCCATTGCAGGGGACTGTGTCTGCCCAAATGCTGTTCAGTGCACGGAGAAATTGCTGTTTCCAGCCAGTTCCCTGCAGGTCCCTGGGCTGATGCTGCAGCAAGGAAATCCATGCACAAGTTATGAGATGTACCAAGTTCTCCATGTTGCCAGGGAAACATCCAGATTTAGGTATAGCTCTAAATGTGCTTTTTTCCTCAGTTTGCTCAGTCTCACCTCCCTCATGGACTGCCAGGCTGGCTGCTGATGGTGGGGATTGGGACTGCTGCAAAACTCAAGAGGGAAAACTGACTTTGGGAACGTTGGTGGAGAGGAAATGTACAAAGGAAATGGGAAAGAAATAAGGAAAAAATGATTCTGTTTTTAAATGTTTTAGGGTTTTGTTTGGGTTTCTTTTTTCATCTGAAGAAAACTGAGGGCTTTGCTTTGCTTTGGGTATTTTGGGTATTTGTGCATTTTGGGATTTGCCATGCAGGTGCCAAAAATGGTGCTTTTCTAGGCAGAGACTCTTCATCATGGACTGTAGTGATAGGACCAGGGGTGATGGGCTCAAACTTATAAAGGGGAGACTGAGATGAGCTCCTGGGCAGAAGCTCTTCCCTGTGAGGGTGCTGAGGCACTGGCACAGGGTGCCCAGAGAAGCTGTGGCTGCCCCATCGCTGGCAGTGTTCGAGGCCAGGTTGGACACAGGGGCTTGGAGCAAGCAGTTCTATTGGAGGTGTTCCCGCCCCCAGGGAAGGCTCTGTGCCAAGACCCATTTCAGGTGTGTATTTTACCATCTCTGCCAAAAGCATCTCAGCTGGTGACAGTCTTGTATTTCTCCCTGCTCCATTAGCCAACCTGTACTGAAACTTGCTAAGAACATGATAGTGAGGTAGAAAATCTGCTTGGACTGGGAATACATCTGCAGATTTGAAACTTGTCCATGGTTGCCTGAATACAGCCCAAAACAGAGTTTCTAATGGGAATACTCTTTCTGAGTGTGTGACCCTGAGAAACTGCTCTGAATTTTACCCTGCTTTGAGCAGGGGATGGACTAGAGAAAATGCTACCCCCAGAAATCCTTTCCAGGGTAAGTTATTATTCCAATATATATTTTATAATAATTCAAATTGGAATTAGCAATAATGGTAAGACAAACATGAGCTCTGGTGAATGTAATTGGAATGTATCCAGTGACATCCTCATTCTTCATATCCTCAGCAAGGCAAGATGATGAAAGTTGGTGAGCACTTTGTAGACAAAGAAATGGAGGTCTGAAAACCCAGTTTCTGGTTATTGTCAATGCAGCCTGTAGTGTTTTGTTGTTGTTGTGTTGGGTTTCTTCTTAGTTTTCATTGCGTTTTTTAACTGTACTTGAATTCACTAATGAAGAGAGAATTAAAACCTAGGTCATATGACAAATGATGAACCTGGTAATGAACATGAAGACTGCTAATTGCCCATGGCTGTCAAAGCTCATTTCAAGCTGTCAGCAGCTGTGATTCTGCAGTGGAATTTTTCACCATCTTGATAAGTAAAACATAAAGGCTGATGTGTGTCTTTCAGATGAAAGGGGAATGCTCTCTTTAGATAAGTAGCTCCTTTTCCATGCTGGCCTTTCCACTCAGAAGCAGCTAACATAAGTGTGCAAGATGGTGCCTTGCACTGGGGAATAGGAATACCAACTATTTCTGCAGCATTTCAGCCATCTCAGCCCTGATGTAGACAGGGATCAGGCTGAGAGGGCTTCACTGTACCCAGCACCTCTGAAAGCAGCCCAGAGCTATGGGATATTTCATGTTTTCTTTGTATCCCATCTGAAAATACATTTTCCCTGTTATTTCTGCATTCCCCCTCTCATCTATCACTGTTGCTCAACTCGTTTCATGGATTCAATAGTTCAAATTTACCAGGAAGAACCAAATAGGGTTTGCCTGAAAGATGATGAAAATGAAGTGTCCTGTAGGTTGTATTTGGATAGATAGTCTGCTTCCAGGCTCTCTGCTGTTGAAATCATTTAATGGGTGGCAGGTTCCTGCTCACTCTTCTTGTTTACTTGGCAATGGAAGGGGAGTAGAAAGGTAGATGAGAACAAAACCCCCTTGACTTAAATTAACAGAAAGATTAAAGCTTTGAAGGAAGAGCTGTCACTGTTCACGAGCACATAGTAAATGTTGGAAAATACAAGCACAGTTAAGCAAAACTAAATGAGAGCAGTAAAAACACAGCTTAAATGTATTTATTTATAGAGGAATCAATCTGGGGTAGTAGGCACCAGCACTCCCTGCTTTGTTGTTGGATAAGGCCCATGGCAGAGGTAATTGTATTAGCCAAGGAAGTGCTGGAGAGCTGAGATTCCTACAGGATAAAAGATGCACATCAGCAATTCAGAAGGCAATGGCAAGCAAAGGAGCTAAGTTGGGGTGAAATAGCTGGGTTTCTTCATGGCAAAGGTTGGTAGCCAGGACCTACTGCCCTAGGTACCATGCTGCTCAGTGCATGCTTTAATGATCTGGATAGAGAATAACACAGCCATCATGCAGAGAACACAAAGGTTTAGGAAGGACAGTGGGGATCTTCAAAGAGAGATTTTAAATGAGTGAAAAGAAAAGGATAACATGAGAGGAAACATTCTTAAACTTCCTCTAGATTACCCTAGGCTGTGTTTTGCACTGAATGCTCTTTTTTCCCCCTTCTTTGTGGCTATTATGAGCTTCCCTCTATTTCAAGGTTTAAAAAATGTATATCAATTTCTTTCCTAAGCACAGGAAGTCAAAGTGCTGAATTATAGCTATGAAGCTAAAGCAGCTTAAACAGATGATTGCTCCTATATCAGACTGCCAGTGTGCACTCATCCACGCTGCCCTGAGAGGGGAAAATTACTTCTGTTTCATATGATGACTGAGTAGATTAAAATATTTAGTAGGGGGTTTGATGATGCTTTACCATGAGTATTTGCCTTCTCCTCTAGGTGAGGAGACAGCACAGGTTTCCTTCTTGGCACAAAGGTTAGTAACAGCCCCATTGATGCATGTGTGTGTTTGATGTTCAGCACGTGCTGTGCTTGTGGCCAGAGGTGCCCCCAGAATGTTCCATTCTGTCTCTACCCTGGAACGTGTCTACATCTGGGTGCCAAAATACAGTGCTCCTGATCTTGTTGGCTGGTGTGGACCTGGTGTACTGCAAGTTACCACCTCTGCAGGACAGCACAGGAGAGGATGGGAATTTGCCAAGAGCTCTTTTGTGGGCACAGCATGGTAAGCCCAGGCTGTAATCACACTGGAGCCAAGTGCCTGGCCCTTCATGTGTGCCAGGAAAATGGAGGGTTGAAGACCAGAGAAGGGATGAGTATGCCAAGGCTGCTACAAGGTAGAAGGAGGTGGGTGGGAGGAATCAGTTGGCATTGGAGTTAGGGGTATCCATCTACGGGGTTTAGCAGGGCTTCACCCTACACCTTCAGCAAGCCACTGGATCCTCAGTTTGCTGGGGAGGTGTATTTAGCCACCTTCAGAGTGCTTGGCTTTACTAGACCTGAGTGTCTCTGGACAAAAGCTGTTTCCTCTTGACCCGTTTTGCTCTTGCTGAGAGCTGAGATTTATTTGGGTTTTAGCATGTCCCTCAGAAGGCACTTGCCTGCCTGCCTGCCTGCAGGGGAAGTGCAGGAGAGCCATTTCTGGCTTAAACTGTGATTGAATTTACCTGGTCAGAAATTCCTTGGAAACACGACTGCCTTTTCATGTGGGCAGATGTACAGCTTCACTGCCTTAACATTCCTGCAGAGTCCTAACACCCGGATGATCACAGTGTTTAAACAGTATCAAGAGCTCTATAATTCAGTGTCACCTCATTACGGTTAAGAGAAATGTAATGCCAACAGTGACAAATGCAGGATAACTCCAGTTGCTCATGGCACAAATTGGATTCAACTGAAGCTTGACACACACTCAAAAAGCTGGAGAGAATCAAAAGGCTGTTTAACATGCTTAGGTGTGTGGGAGAAGTTATAAGATAGATGCTATTTCACGCTCATTAATCAAGGGTTAGGGGAGAAACTGAATTGTTCAACACTGATTAAAATTGTCCTTGCTGCTATTACTAAAATACAAATACATCTTCATGTCGGAGCCTTTCTTAGAAAAGATCATGTGTTTTGGGTTGTATTGACAAGGTTCTGTTGGGGTTTTCTGGGTAATTACTCACAGACCTGCAAGTAGTGCAGCTTTTAGCTGGCACAGGCTGCAAGGTGGAGTAGGTGGGACGAAAGATCAGCCACCTGAGGCCAGTTCTCCCCATCAGCATGGGTAGGGAAGCACAGAACAAGGGCCTCCAGGGGCCAGGACCTGGAAATTCACCTCGGGCTGTGCTGAGGAATTTGGCCGCTGCAGCAGAACACAAGCACAGTTTCAAAGCTGGTTTCGCAAGTGAAATAAGGGTAAAATTAGGTCTGTTGGCAAATGCAGTTCCTTCTGGTGATGCACCTCCCTGCTGCACCTTTTGCCAGCAGAGAAATGGGGATGAGAGAAGAAAATGTGGTTTTTACAACTTCCACCACTAGTAGATGCTGGCAGAGCCTGGTGCAAACCTGGCACAAAAGGATTGAAGCAAATACCAGATCTTTCCTGGGTAAGCTCAAAGAGGGCATTAAGCAGAGGCAAAGCCCCTCTTAAATTCTCTGCCAAGGCACTCCTGGCTTCCAGAGACTTCTGAGAGAGGAAACACTGCGCAAACTCTAATTCCCAATGAGGTTTTAGGGTATATCTGCTAAATGTGGGGGCCCAGGAATGGGGGGTAGATCTCTGGAGCCAAAACATGGCAAACAGGGTCCAGAGCATGGTGTGCTGCAGCCTTCATCAGTTTCAGAAACCCCCACGTGACTACTGGTGCTGCATGGATCCAGTGCTATCAGATTCCCCAGGGCCATGTATTGCAAGGGGAAAGAAAGGGTCTTCAGATGACTTCTGTCCACTGGTGTCTCTGCTAAGTGAGATCTCCAGATCTTTTTAGAAGGGCAAATAGCAAACTGATTTTCATTGCTGGGCTTCAGAGCTGCACATTTTTGCCTGCAGTATGGTGCAGCACACTCCATTTCTCAGTGCTATTGGCCCTGCAAGGGTGGATATTTGAGCCTCAGTGACTGAAGCAGTTTTAGTGCTTTCCTGGCGCCTGATATATTTTGCTGCAAACACATCACTACAAACCTTTATTAGGAGAAACATGGCCGTGTGCAGAGCTCTCTTCCAGCATAGCCTGGATCAGGGTTCTGTGTGACATGTTGAGGTTTATTTTCTCAGCTTGTTAGGCAGACACTCAGAAGTCAGGCTTTTGGGCAGGGGAAGGAGGATCTGTCCTGTACCTGCTGAAAGTAATAACAGCTAGAAGCTGTCAAGTGAGGAAGGGATGGGAGCAGACTTGAGGAAGGAACAGGATGGAGCTGCTGCACATCAGTATTCTACCAGCTCCCAACTCTCCTTCATTCGTCTTTTAGGGATTTTTGTCATGAAAGCAGAAAATAAGGAAAGCAAAGAAAAATGGCATGAGATTACCCTGTGAGTCTCTGGTAAGTGCAAGAAGGCTTGGCCAGTCCCCATGCCTGTGGGGGATTCGTGTCTATTCTGCAGGGGCAATTGCTCTTTCCTGCCCTGTCCCTTCCCATAAGGACATGTTCTTTGGAAACCTCTTTGCATTGTTTCTAGGAGAAAATAGCTGCAGTTTGACTACAACCTGTGAGGTGGCTGCAGCGCTGGCTCCAGCTCGGCAGGTAGTGGCTGTGGTGGCTGTTGCCTTGGAGGGGTGTGGGACCCCAGAAGAGGAGATTGCTGGAGTTCAGCTTCTCCCCTTGTTCCCTTCTTGGGTCATCAACCCCATACCCGGCTTCCTCTGTGGGTTTAACTGATATATTTTTTTTTTCCTACTTTTCCTTATCTTTCAACATATGTATAGATGGTCATAGAAAATAATGCGAAAGAATGAGTAAAATGGATAACTATAGAGCTAGGCTTGTTTGGCAGGAGACCTTAGAGCAGCTCCCAGTGCCTAAAGGGACCAACAAGAAAGATGGAGAGGGATGTGATTGAAAATGGTCCATGGTGCAAGGAGAAAAACCCTCTTATGTCATGCACGGCTGTTAAGGATTAGCTTCCTTGCTGGGGAAAGCAAACCAGGAAAGAAATGGCAATGAAAAAAAGCAGAAAAGAAAGGCAAATGATCTACTTCCTGTCTGAGAGGGGAAGAACCTGCGGGATACTCAGGGGGGTTTGTTGGGTGAGATGTCGCTTCCATGTCTGAGCGATGTCCATGGGGCACAGTGCATGGTGCAGCCCCTGCTCTTCCCACCCCTTCCAGGAGGCAGGAATTTCTTGAGCTGGTTCTCTCTGTGCCACTGCTGACAGCAGCATTTGCCCAGGCAGAATCTGTTCTTACAGGAGTTATGTTCCTTTTCTAGCTTCGCCTCCGCTGCTGATTGCTTCAAAAGCAATGGCATGGGCTGCCCTGCCAGCTCCTAAATGAGTGCTGCTCCAAAAGCAGCTCAAGAGCTCTTAAGAGGAGGTGCCAATAGAAAGTCCCTTCTGTTTCTGGATACCACATATGCTCTGAAGGAGCAGCAAGCCAGCGGGCATGGAGGAGCCTTGTTCCCCACTGCAGTGCTGAGGACCAGGCGTGCTGGCTGTGCTTCAGGAGCTGGGCTGCTCATCCTCCCTCTGTGCCTTGGCTTTCCTCCTGATTTTGAAAGCTCCATTCAGAGCCACAGCAGCAAATTGGAGGCAGGCTGTGTGGAGACACTGTGTGGAGAGACCTCAACCAGAGTAACGCCTCTGAGCTGGGATGTGCCTTGTGGAACTGAAACCTGCAGTGGAAGGGGAAAATCAAGTGCTTTGGGGTGGGAGTGAGGTTGATTTTTCCTGCCTTTGGCTGCCAGAGGGATGCTGGAGCTTGAGAGCTACTGAAAAGCAAAGAGTTTTTCTGGCAGAGGGATGTGAGCCTTCTGGCTACACACTGCTGTGATGAGGATTTGGCACCCAAACAAAGTATCTATGTGCTGAGGCATTCTCTCCCAGAGGCCTGTCTGAGGCGAGAGAAATAAAGAGGAGAAGGAAAACAGCCAGCAGAAATCCCTTAGAAAGAGCAGCTCCTGGTTAACCCTGCACTGCAGACTTTGAAAGTCAATGCTGACAATACCAAGGTGCTGCATAGGAAGAATTAGTTGGAATTGCAGGCACAGGCTCTAGATTATTTGCAGACGCCTGGGCCATGCAGCTGTCAGATGGGTGAAGAAACACGTCTCAAAGTGCCCAAGTTAGAAATGTCATAGTGTGAATCATGGCGCAGGTGACAGCCCTCAAAATGTGATGGTGGCACTGTTAACTGGCATGCCCAAAGCTTAAAGGTGCCTTGGGAGAGATTCCTGCTCCCCTCATTTGGTGAGCAACCCCAGAGCAAACAGCTCTGTCTGTTAGGTGGAGATCTCTGGCTTGACCCTGTGTGATTCTCCACTTTCACCAGTGTCACCCGTGTCTGAGACACCAGGGGAGAGATGAAGCTCTGGAGGTCTCACACTCCTTCCTATGGTCCATGTAGGAATAGACCTCAAATCATGGGTATTCCTTCCCTGTGTCAGCCTTGTCACATTCTGAAAGCCACTGTTTAAGCATGTGTCTTCATTCAAATCCCACCAGTGGCCCAGATAACCCCTTTGTGGCTGATAAACCTCAATCTTTTCCAGTGCCCAAAGGTGGTTTTCAAAGTTTCATCTTTTCTTGCAAGAGCTCAGCTCCAACTCGCACCCCAAGGGCTGCGCTGGCAAGGGAACATCTCTGACCTCTGTGACCTCTCCTTGGGTTTCATGAGGTCTGAAGTTCTTGTCAGGCTGCAGACAAAAGTTGGTTTGGTCCCTTAGTTTAATTTCAGTGGAGGTGTTGGCAAGAAAGGCTCCAAAGAGCCTGTTCGTCTGCAGCAACGCATTTGACAGTCTTTATTCCACATCTATGCAGATTGGAATATAATTTTTCAGTAGGGGTTGAAATTGGCAAATTGCAGTTTTCACTTTGGCTCCATTGGATTATAGGAAATGGAAATAAAAATTAATTTTAAAAAGGGGAATAAATCGGGTGTTTGCAAACCTGATGCTTATTAAACATTGCTTTCTATTCCCAGGAAGCAGTATGTTGACTTTATTATCATGCAAATAGACCACATTGTCTAGAAAGCTGAATAATGACAACTGTACCCCCATTGCTCATCTCCCAGTGGTTTTCAATTTCTCTGAGAAGAAGCTGTCTGCTACTGAGGACGGCGTTGCAGAGACACTGTGCTTTCAGCAGAACATCCTGAAGCATTGAAGGTTGACTGGGGGCCACCAGTCTGAGCCTGGTGTTATTTATATCCTCCGCGTTTGGTACAAGTGATAAATCTGCAAAGACAGCGAGGATCATCCCATCTGCGTAAGGGCATTCCATAAATTGAAAACTAATGTTTATTTCTCTTTAATTAAATACTCCATTAGCCAAAGATTGTGTTAAAATATTTAAAAAGAGGCAATGTAATCAATATACCAACTGTGTCATTGCAAGAATGTTTCCTAAGCATTAAGGGCCAGGATTCCTCTCTTTGCTGAATTATGAGTTCTTTGAAATGGATAAGGAGATCACTGTGGGCTGAAATGATCTGTAAATGCGAAACACTATGTTTCTCTTGACTCTCTTGAGGGCACTTCCGCAAGCTGGTGTCTGGATAATGCCCAATGTGTTAATTGATTCCAATTTTTTATGATATGCAACATTTCTCCTAAACTCTTCCTTTACTTCTCAGATGTGTTTCTATATATGTATAGCATTCTCAAAAGCCATAGATGCTGTGTTCCCCTCAAGCTTACACTTCATATTGATTAATTTGCTTGTTTGTTTTATCTGGGTGGTTCATGTTAGGTGGATGGGGTCAGTGGAGAGGGGGTGCTGCAGTGAAAGCTGTCCTCTCAATTGAGCCCTGGGTAAGCACAGATTCACCTTCCCGCTCCTGTGTGGCGACTGATGTCCACCCAGGCAGAAGAGGCTTCACATCTCAGACACACCAGATCCTTTCCCAAATATGACCAAAATGGGAAGGGAGGGAGAAGGAGCATGGAATTAACCAGGTGGAGATGCACAGACATTCTTTTCTTCTTCGATCCCTTAGGTAGCCAGGCTAAAATCAGATTTTAAACCACTCAGGAAATAAATCACAGAATCCCAGACTGGTTTGTGTTAGAAGGGACTGTAAAGCTCATCCAGTTCCAAACCCCTGCCACGGGCAGGGACTCCTTCCATAGAGCAGGGTGCTCCAAGCCCCTGTGTCCAGCCTGGCCTTGAGCACTGCAGGGATGGGGCAGCCACAGCTTCTCTGGGCACCCTGTGCCAGCGCTCAGCACCCTCACAGGGAAGAGCTTCTGCCCAAGAGCTCATTCCAGTCTCCCTTCTGGCAGGTTAAAGCCATTCCCCTTGGCCTGTCCCTACAGGCACTTGTCCAAAGCCCCTCTCCAGGTTTCCAGTAGTCCCTTTAGATACTGAAAGGCCACAGTGCTTTCTTTCCAATAAAATGGATATTCTTCAGTCACTCCACTACCTTCCAGTTGCCTGCAGGAGCTCAACCAGCAGCCGAGTGTGTCTGATTTAAAGTCCACACATTCTCAGCAGGTCCTTTCTCCCCTCCTGCTATTGCCTTGCATGGTATCAGTTGTACCAAGGTAATCAAGGTGCTTTCTTTCCCCAGGAAAATATTCCTAATGGCATGATAAAAGAAGTCCTTTGTGAAGATAGTCTATCAGTTGGATCAGTTTGCATGTGCTTTTAATGCCAAGAACCTCAGACTGCTTAAAAATAATAAAAATGAAATGTCAAGCAAATAAAAGTTAATTAAACACAAGTGAAAGAGGCTTAATTTTAGTCCTAAAAGCACCTGAAGACTTTGCAGAGCATATCTACAAAGGTAGCAAAAATTCCTGACTGCAAGGTGTAAAACATCCCCCACTCCTTGGCAAGAGATGAGGATGACATCTGAAGAGCATCCATACTCCAGACACGAACAGATGTGGAGGAGATTATTTGCAATCAGTTTGGGGAAATAAGGCAGTGAACTAACACAAAAACTCCATGGATTCCTGTATATAATGAATATACTTGAAAATCATTATGCAGAAAGAGCTCAAAGTTATTCTAAATCTAATGTAATGTGATATTTAAAGGTCAGCTCCTTTTCCCGCTGAAGCTGATGGAGGCGTGCGTTTCACAGGAAGCTCCAGGCTCTTTTCAGCACACTTGTTCCAGCTTTTCTGACATGCTGAGGCAATGAGGAGAGCCAGAAGAGCAAATGAGAGAAGGCGGCAAATACTGAGGCATGCACAGAGGCATGGGACACTGCTGCCACAAAGGCTCTCCTGGCTTGGACACAGCAGCCAAGCTCATTGCTCCTCTGATGGGCAGCCTCTTGCCGCAACCCTGTTTAAATATCTCCAGAGGTCTTTTCCTTGAGGCCTGCTGCTCCCTAGCCAAAATAAAGATAGGACAAGGGGTGATTGATGGCTTTAAATTCAAATAGGGAAGATTCAGGTTAAATCTTAGGCATAAGTTCTTCCCTGTGAGGGTGCTGAGGCGCTGGCACAGGGTGCCCAGGGAAACTGCGGCTGCCCCATCCCTGCAGTGCTCAAGGCCAGGTTGGACACAGGGGCTTGGAGCAACTGCTCTATGGAAGGTGTCCCTGCCCGTGGCAGGGGTTGGAACTGGATGAGCTTTAAGGTCCTTTCCAATCTAAACCAGACTGGGATTCTGTGATTCTATGACAGGCCTTACTTACAAGCAACCCCAAAACTGCTGGCCCTGAGGGGTTGTATCTTCAGGCATCAGGAATGCTAGGAAGGGAGGGAGGAAAAAGGTTTTGTTTCCAATTTTACAGATGTTCAAGGTCTGGATACTACACTTCCTGGTTAGTTTAAAAAGATGTAAGTTAACAACAGAAGATAGGAAACTTGTATTTAATGTGGAGTCTACAAGGCTTCACTCAGCCATGAACTATCTCTGATGTTGTTTGTTAGGATTATATGTGATGTGGAAAGTGCTGAATTTCTTAGCTCATGGGATGACATAATTTCAAATCCCAGGGAGTAATAAGAGGCCCAAAATATCAGAGCTCCAGACTAATGGGCTTCTGCCAGGCTCTTTTCTTTGTCATCCTCTGTGTCCTGGCTGCTTTTCCTTAGCATCATTAAGGAACCATTTGCGCCAAGCAGTTGTTAATTCTGGTAAACCCTTCACATTTAATCTTTAACAATATGACAGTTTTGTTAATCACTGTAACAGATTAAATTTAAATGTTGCTTCTCTGAGCTGACCTAGTTTGGAGGTTAAGACTCTGCAGCCTAGATGAAAAGAAAAGGCTCTCTCATCCTATTTGTATTATTTTTCAGTATGAAAGGAAGAGAAAATTAGCATCATCAGGAAAGTAGACTTCATCTTGACAGGCAACTTAGGTCCGAAATGTAATTATAGGACCAGACTAGCAGCACAGAATAAGGCACATCAATTGTGGCTGTGCTGCTGTCGCAGGCAGTGTGGCCTCTGGAAGCACTGCTCTCCAGTCCGTGACTCCACAGTGTCACCTCTCACACAGCTTTGGGCGGAACAAGGGCTGGAATCAGAGACAGGATGAGAAACTGTTTATCTGAAACCCAGGCACAGAGCTGCTGGGTTGCTTCTGCAGCACCCGACCTCGGAGAAAGCTGTCAGCATCCAGCTGTAGGGATCTGCTGATACCGTCAAGGGCATGGAGATAGAAACTGCCTCGGGGATCCTCACCGTGGGGTGGGATGGAGGTGAGTGATTGCAGATGAAGGAGAGACAATGCCTTGCTTGCCTTGTTCCAGCTGTTGAAGTCCTATGGGCTCCTGCAGGACTGCACGTGACAGCATGCAGGACCAGAAATGCATGAGAAATATCCTCTTCTAATGCCAGGCTGGACAGGGCTTGGAGCAAGCTGCTCTAGTGGAAGGTGTCCCTGCCTGTGGCAAGGGCTTGGAACTGGATGAGCTTTAAGGTCCCTTCCAACCCAAGCCAGTCTGTGACTGATTCTATGATTCTGTGATTGTATGAATGCAGACAGAGTAGCTTAGCCCTGGGATGATCCTTGGTGGGTCTGTGAGGTGGTAACATACTCCCTCTGGCATGGCTGTGTATATACAGGTAAAGCAGGTTAAGTCTGATCCATGGTTTGATGTGATGATGTTGAAATCTATCCCTTTTGTGATCTCAGCCCACAGTCCTGGTCAAAGCAATGTGCTGAAGGTAAGCTGTCTCCATTTCAAACACCTCCTCTGTTGGATGTCTGCATCCTCACAGCACAGGAGAAGGAGCAGGGATGAAGGAGGGAATAATAATGCAATGACAGTATTATTTTCAGTTTTCTTTATCAATACTTACAAAAGGAGCTGATCTTGTTGCTCTGTCGGTGAGCTTGTAATGCAGTGCAAACAGAAACAGCCAAAATGTTACTACTAGCTGCGTAACGTGTTAAATTCTATGAAGACATTCGAGTACAGGTCCTTTGCTAGTGGCAGACAGCCAGCAAATAATACAGCAAATGTTCTTTTTGTGAAGGACCTGTGGGATTACCTGTACACCTTTATATAATCTCTCTGGGTTGAATAAAAGGGAGGACTTTGCTGGGTTTCCCTATCATTGAGACTGCTCAGAAGAGAGCTCCTGTAACTGCTATGCTGTCATCGTTGGGTCAGCCCTCTCTGTGTCCCCTGACAGCTCCCAGCTCAATCTCTTTGCAGGGCAGCTTGCGAGGACCTGCTTGGAGGTGCCAGTCAGCCTGCTGTGGGCAGAGGCTGGCACTGATCTATTAAATGCCTTTCCTAATTGTCTGCCATTAGAGAAGTTTTAACCAATCCTGGGAAAGGGCATTTGTTTGGCTGTTGAAACCATAAAAATTAAGTGACATTTGAATTACCTTTTTGATCCCTTCATTGCCAAAAAGGGGCCTATGAACACGTTTGCATTTAGTTTCCCCACTCAAGATGTGTGCCCTACCCCATGTCTTGTAATGCAGGACTGGCAGTCAGGGTGTTTGATGTTGCTGGTCCCAGTATCTCCAGTGACATTGTGCAGTGCTGTGTGTAGCGCTATGTGCAGCGCTGGATACCACCTGCTCCCTTCAGGTTTATCAGTGCAATTTGTATATGGTTAATATATGTACCTCACTGACATGAAGATTATTATTGGCCTTTATTAACTTTTATGTGAAGGTCATTACATTGCTTTATGGAGGTGTTTAGAATGTGCACAACTTGATGTGGGAGCTTTGATTGCATGCACAAAACTTGCAGGAGATACTGTAATAAAGCTTATTGAGCAGCTAGTAAAGGTCCTCCTGTTGGGACAGAGCTGGATGCTCTTCAGGTTTCCTGATGAGTGATTCATCAGCTTTAGGGAACAATCTTCCACTAATCAGGGCGCATCTCAACCACAACCAGTCCTGGCCATCTGTGCGGGTTAGTAAAGGAGCAAGTGTTGTTTCCTTGTGAGCCTGGCTCTGCTGCTGGCTCTGCTGGGAACCTTCCACTGCTGCCTCTTTCCAGTGAGGTTCTCCTCTGTTATGTGCTATCTAATTCTTCAGATTTTCTCTCTCACAAAGCAAACAAACATTTGGTACTGCAAACATTTTTGTTTCACTTTCTGTCTGTTATTGTTTCAAAAAGAGAAAGAAAAGACTTCTTATGCTTATTGGAATAAGATCAGAAGAGCATGAAGCCACATGGGGAGGCAAATTTTTCTGCCAGAAGCAATACATTTATTTAAGCAGGCCTTTGTGCTTGGCCATGCAACTGCAGTGATCTCTTACGGTGGCTGAAGGTGTAAGATGGGGAAGAATTGGACTGGACAAGGTTAAACAATCTTTCAATCCTCCTCTAGTACTAAGCTCAAAAATAACCCTGAACCATCCATAATTTATCTTCTACATATAGAGGTTCCCAGTGACTTATTTCCAGTCTGTGTGTTCGGAACTAGTGTCAGGAATGAATGTTGTGCAATTAATGAATATATCAATCATGTTTAGTAAATGGAGACTGTCTGATCTGAATTACAAAGAGGAAAATTAGGCAGATTAATGCCTTTTCTCAGCTGAAGCAAAAGCGGTGATCAGAGCTGGCTGAATGAACTGCAAAATGGATTGCCATCATTTCTGCAGACAGAAGTGATTTCTGTTGTGTTTGGGTCATGTTATTCAGTGTTCATGAAGCAGTCAGGCATGCTGGCAAAGCTTGGACATTTCAGAATGTCAGGCCCTGTGGTAATTCATGCCAGCCTGCCAATATCCATTCTTTATTGGCCTTTATCCTTTCAGAGGAGGAGGGATGGTTTGGTGTTTTCATCCCTCTTGCTGTCAGTGACCACCCCTTGCAGGAGAAACTGATGGAGCCAATAGGTTTAATTCACAGATGATGGGCGTGCATCAGGAACCTGCCTCCCAGCAGGGACCTGAGCCCTGGAAAGGCACCTCTGGGTGCTCTGGCCCTGGTCATGGAGTAGCAGGAGGGGAGCTCTGCATCCATACTGCTGTATCAGAAACTGTGGGCTCCAACAGAAAGGTGTTTGCTGGGCAAATTGAGACAGGTGCAGTCCTGGAAATGGGCATTACTGGAGGTAGCAGGGGTGCCACAAGCCAGGCAGAGCCTGCCCATGCATCCCGCTACTTCTGGGAATGGGGTGTCACATCTCTGAACCTATCTCCCTGGTGCCCTGCTGCTGTGGAAGGGGCTAAAAAAAAATCAGGAGAGAGAGTAGGGGTTTGTGGTGCCAGGGACACAGGTCCCTTAAACATGAAATAGATAATTTGAATTAACCATTAACTATTACTGACTTTCATTATTTAATATTTGTATGAAACAATAATTTGAAATAATATTTATATAAATAATAGCATTTTTTTTAATTTTTATTGCATTCACTACTATCTCTGGCAGAACATTAACTACTACTTGAAATAGCTATTAGCTATTAACACAAGACAAACTGATGCCCTGAATAACACAAGCCCAATTTGTAATGCACAATTTGTCCAGGTACTGTTAAACATATCATTTGCAACCCCCGTCCCTTCCTCAATCCATTTACTCAGAACCATGTCTGCACCACTGTGATCTCTTTCAAAAAATAATTTATTTTCCTGGCCAGCTCCATTTTCCCTGGTTAACAGGCTCTGGAATAGCTCAGAGTAGGAAGAGAATGGGTGTTCATTCAGTTAAAGCAGGACATGTCAAACGTGTATGCTGGTAAATGTTGCATATCTCAATATGGGGAGTTTAACACAGGCAAGAACTGGAAAATAGACACAGCATCATTTTTTGTACAAGTTTAAAACTGAACTCTTCTAACCCATCCATCCTGTGTGCCATACCAAGGTATGTAGTGCTCTATCAGCAGTACTGAAGCAGGAGGGGGTATGTGTCTGATTAGAAAAGGTACCTTGTTAGAAATTAGTTCATCCATTCCACTTTTTTCTTCTTTAAAACAACTGATCTTCAGAATTTCATTTACATTCCCCCCATTCAGCAGCCTGAAAACCACTAGCTGTTTCCAAAGGGTTATTTTCCTGTTCATTAAATCACCTTGGAGTCTAAGGCAGTTACCCCATGACATTCAGCCCAAAGTGTGCTGCAGTGCTGTTTGGAGACCAGCCAGGTAGGGCTGAGACTGGGAGCCACGTGCAGCCAATAACACCAAATAGCACTGGTGTGGGAAAATACATGTAAGCAAATTCCATGTCTGTGAGTCCAGTCTCCTCATAGGACTGGAAATCTTGAGAGCCCTTTGGACTAGAAATGAAGGGAGGTGGGGGGTTTGATTTCTCTTGTCTCATCTGGCTGGGAAAACACTGTGTAGGAAAGGTTCATTCACTTCTGGTTTCCAGTTGCAAAAAGAAAAGAGAAGCAGATAAAGATGTAATCTCTGCATCTGAATCACACACTATTTGATTCATGTGCTCTAAGTAGACTTCAATACTACATATATACTGTGTGAGTACCTACAGGGAGAGAAAAGCTGACCTGCTTATTGGCATCTTGCTCTGTGTCCGATACAGAGCTGAGAAGCACGGTTGGTAACCATTAACCTAGATAATGGTGCTCTCCATATTTTGTTACTTTAGATCTGTTCCACAGATCAGAAAGAAACCCCAGCAAATGTCAATTTTCCTTAGGAAAAAATGTGGTTCTGGTGCTGTTTTATGGAATATCTCACTGCATGTCAGTAAATACAAGGAATTCTTTAATTAGAGGCAGTAAGAGAAGCTTAAAAAAGACAAAGTCCAATTTCAGCCATTGCAAATTAAAGACACTTCAAAAGCTTGAAACATGTTGTGTTCTTCCTGCAGCTTTAGTGGTGTTATACCTCAGGGGTTTGGTTCATCTTGTTATTCTGAGGCAAAGGGCTCATGGAAGTAGAAGGCTGTAAAATACACTGGCCTCTCCTGTGTATTTGTGGGGAGGTGGATTCCTCTGGTTGTGAAGAACTGCTTTTATTGGAGAACAGTGGATCTGTAAGTTGTATTGGCATTGCAGAGCTTTTGTTAGCTGGGCATGTGTCCCTGGTGAGGAGCGCACGCTGAGCAGGGATCCTGGCTGAAAGTGGTGGCCTTTGGGGTGGGCTGGAGCAGTTTGTAGTAGGTGCTCTCACTTGGATGACGGCAGAAAGACCAGAGTTCATGCTACTCCCAGTGCTGAGCTTTCCCTTTCAGCTATGTTTTGGTCTCCTACATGTCATCCCCATTTCCAGACACGCTGGGTCCCTGCTCATGCTGCCAGCTCCATAAACAGGTTAACAAGACATGGAAACTAAATGTTCTGGCTGGAATGGCAAGGTCCAGTGCAGCACAAGGTGTATGAGCAGAAACCTCCCTGTTCTTTCCCTACAAAACAACAGCCATGATGCTGTGTACAGCCTGGCAGGAACACTTGGGATGAGGGCAATCCCTGCTTCATCTAAAGATGCACCAAGCACCTTATGCAATATGATGTCTGGAGGTGTATTTCCTTTGGAAAATATCCATTCCCTGAAAAACAGGCTTTTCCTCTAAATTGCAAATAGCCTTGGGCAGGCAATAGCTGGAAGAACTATTTTATCATCCTACTACATCTGATTTAGACCAAGGCATTGTGGGGGAAGTCCAGCATCCAAATTGCTGCCCCAGACATGAAGCTTTGGGTTGCTCTGGGGAGACCGTGTGGTCTTTGTGGAAACGAACGTGTCCTGAGAGCATTTTTGTTTCATCTTGATGAGAAATGTTAAATCTTTGAAATTGCAGAAGATGCTCAGATTAAATCATACCCTGCTGAGGGGATAGGATCTTATCAAACAGCACAGCAGGAACATACCCTTTCTGCAGGCACGTGGAGTCTTTCCTTAGCTGACCTTTTGGCTAAGTCAAAGCAGAGCTGAATTTCTTCACATAAAGTGGGAGTCACTTCCTCTTGACACAAGTTTACCCTTATGCAAGGGCTAATTGATAGCTTGCAGGGTACTTGTGTTTTCCAGGCTGTTGGTTTTGATCTAAACACAGATTTACTCAGAGATGAGAATATTTTGACAACTCTGCCTATCTGTGCTCAGGAACTGCAATTTGGCGTGAATTTCCTGGGTGTGCTGACCCAGTTTTGAAGTTTAAAATGAGCATGCTCTCAATGAATATGGGAATGCTGTAGCTGGCAAAATGAAACAAAAGCATGGGGTAAATAAGCAGAAGTACAGTGCGTTCTGCACAAGAACTTGCAAGAGAGGTTTTGCTTAGCTGGCAGTGGTGTGGTTTTCTTCCTTACCCTGTCTCCAGGAGGTAATTATTAAACCTGCTGTGATTCAGCTGCAGAAACATGTCATTCTGACCCACTTGCACAGCCCTACCAGCACAGCTTTTCAGCAAGTTTCTGCCTTGCTGTAAACACAGGAAAAAGAACATGTCAGATTGAAGAGAATCAGTTTTGAAGAGAAGGCACACGTGGCTTCGTTATTCTTTTGCCTTCCTGGATCTAATAAATGTCTCATTTAGAATTCTCTCTCATTCATATTTGTGGTGTTTATTTTTACGTGCTTCTCAAAGCTTATTTTTAGGCAGTGTAGGGCTCATTCTTTAGGAATAACGAAACCCTGTCTGGTTTTATGCGCTGCTGTTTGAGTGGAGATGGAAAGATTGTGCTTGTTTTCTTTAGATAATATGACAAATTAGCTTATTCCAAAATATTATGCTCTGGGGACTGTGATTACAGGAAGCATGAGAGAACATTAGAATACATTACCAGAGCTCTGTGCAATACATACGTGTACATTTGCTGTGTACAGAGTAAGTCTTTCAGCAGAAGTGTTCAAATTGTTTTGCTACAAACTCTTCTAACAGTGTCTTTGTGTACGTCCAGAGTCAGAATCAAATTTGCATGCTGCAGGATAGTTGATTTGCGTCCATGTTTTGAATGTGGAAATGCATATATGCTGATGATAGACAAAATCAGTAAAGCTGCTCTCTTCTATTTGGTATTGCCATTAAATGTGGATTCATCTCGTCCACTTTTTATTCCCATAGCTGGTGGGAAGGTGCCATGATTCCTGCTCCTGATTTCTCTGCATAGGCTTTCTGACTGAAACAGAATGAGTAATAATGTCTGGATGGCCTTGCTGTGCAAAGGCAACCAATTCCTGGTTGAAGCAGGGAATTATGATGCTGAACACGGCTCAGGAAGTTAACATCTTGGCAACTAGTTTAATTTTAAAGTAAAACCTCATGCATAGTGAGCTCTGTGTGCAGAGGAACTGTGCTGTCTGCATTAGCTCAAGCCAAAATATTGGATCTGAGTCAGATTTCCCCTCACTGAGGTTAAAAGTGTGGGATTTCACATCTACCCTTTCAGGCTGGGCTTGTTTTGATAAGGCACCAGCAGGAATTTCAGGTTTTGAATAAAGCCATCAGAAACTGCTCACCCGGGTTTTGCAGTCTGGCGAGTATCTTCTTGTGCCTCCTAACTTTGGCTTGCTGGGTTTCCTGCTCATCCCGCTAGCTGAAGAATGGAGGGGAGAATCTAAAATGACAAAACTAGCAAGATAAAAAACACTGTGTTGGCAACTGCAAGCTGTGTGAGCATTCAGCCCGCCCAAATGTGGGAGTCTGCAGAGTGACTGCAGAGAATGGCAATGTTCATAAGCAGATTACTGAGTCATACGCATGTTTTGAATGTGATTACAAGCAGAGAGACAGAATTAGTCTTTGATTTCCATAAAAAATTAATGAGGGAGACAGACAGGGACAGACAAATTGGAGAGTTCACTTGGTTAATTTTCTTGCCAGCAGCTATTGTAAATGTTCCTCTTATTTAGCAAAGATACTAAATCTGTATTCATGATGTTGGCCAAGAAAAACCATTAGTGTGTGAGAGGTTTACCTGGGGGCAGACTGTCAGCACGTTGAAAAAACAATAATGTGCTCATTTTGGGGAATTTTGATGCCTCTTCCACAAGTGCAGTCCATTAAGAGTTCCTCTGGCAATGATGGTTTTAGCTGCTGTGCTCCTGTGTAGCAGCTCTGCCATGGTAGGATAGCCCTGGCACTGAGTCCCTCTCCTGCAAATAGAGAGTCCAGTTGTGTTTTATAGGATATTGCTTAAGTTGTGCCCTGTTACAGAGGGGATGAAACAGTCATTAATGCTATGGATGCAGCAAGCGCAACATCTCCAGGTTGCAATTTTGGTCCTTTTATTAATAGCTGCAGGGCAGCTTATAACTGAAACAATACAGCTGTAGCAGTGCAGCTCTGAAGCAGAGCAGTGCAGCTCACACCCTTTTCCTTGGATTCTGTTTTGAATCTACCCAAGCCTAGTTACTGATTCTAACCAGTACTAAACTACACCTCACATCAGCCATGCTCCCTTGACTTTCACTTAAGGCAGCCAAAATGCCACCATTTAGCAGAAATATCTACTGTTCCAGATCATTTGTGAAGAGTAGAGGGCTCCATGTACAGGATGGATTTAGCTCTAATTTGCACAAAATACCAATGAGTGTTTTTGCAGAGATTTCTTATCCAGATCTAATGTCCTGTATTTAGACTATTTCAGATGTTGAAATGAAGAGATGATGAATTCAGTCCCTATTTCAGCACAACTCACAGCAGAGCAGTGGAAGCTGTGCTTTAAAAGGAATAATTGCCCTTGCTTTGTTCCCATTGGAAAGGGCCATGAAATTTATATTTTCTGATTGTTTTCAACTTGGGGCTTTTTTCATCTTACAAAATGCTGACTTTTTCAGTGGGACGCATTGAAACTGTTGTGAAGCTTATGACGGGAATGGGCACATCTGCCTGGATTTATTCAATGGATATTTTCTCTGTGGAATAACATTACCAGAGATTCCGTTGTAGGATGAGAAGATTTGGTATGAAGATACTGATGTGGTCCAGTTGATTCTATGACTAAAACAGAAAAACTCCTGTCCACTGCGTGCTGGGGGAAAGGTCTGCTGAAGTGAACCAGGTACTGTGTCTTTAGACATGCTACAGAATTTTTGACGGTTAAGTCACATATTTAGTTTCTGCCTTTGTATCCTCTGGTATGATAGTGTTGGCCTCAGCATGTTTTTGCTACAGAACTGCCATAAATAATTCATATCTTTGTTTAAATAACTGTGGATTTATTTCCAGTTGGCACAGGAAAGGCCTTTATTTTCTGTGCCATTGTGCACAGCTGTTGTACGAGGCTCTTATTTCAAGATGTTTGTGATTCACTCAGAATACATCAGTAAATGAAATTACAGCAAACCTAGCCTGGAATTTAATTAGACAATCGACAATCATAGCTCTGTACTTTCTCAATACAAGGTGCCTCATTGCAGACAGTTTACAAAGCCTTGTCTCTGTACATGAATTCTTGAAACAACATAGAATCAGTGTTCAAGGCCAGGCTGGACGGGGCTTGGAGCAACCCGCTTTAGTGGAAGGTGTCCCTGCCCATGGTAGGGAGCTGGAACTGGATGAGCTTTAAGCTCCCTTCCAACACAAACCAGTCTGGGATTCTATCATTCTATGATATTCACATCATAGGCATGGGTCTGGCTTTTGAAATGCTTCTTATGCATAAAAGTACTTGTGACAAGGTTTATCTCCGGTGGAATGACTCATGTCCAGTTCTCAAATCCTAACTCAGTGGCATGTGAAAGAGTAAAACTCTTGCTCTGAATGAACCTAGAAACCTGTCAGGAACAGGGTGTTAAGGGGGAGTAATTTCTTCAAGGGAACTTTGAGATCATCCCTCCTGCTGGTGTGGGCCCTGAACTGCAAAGAAAGTAGGTATGGAACCAGGGAGATGGTGTCTCTCAGTAGATGACTCTGACCTCTAGATTCATTGATGTATTATGCACTGTCCCTCCCCCTCTCCTTTCCTAGAAATACTGTAACTTCTTTTTTTTTGCTAAAATCTTTAACCTAAAATATGTCAACCCTGGATTATATATGCCATCAACCCTTCTTATTTAGAAAACAACAACAGTGTCCCTTGTTTGTCTAACAAAGGTTAAATTCACCTTCAAGGCACAGTGCAAAGAACATCTGCTTATTCAGATTTCCAGCCTGGGGGCTGAGCAGCACAGTTTGTATTTGGGACTCTAGCTGACATTTGTTAGCTTAGTTTGCATACATTTTAATGTGGTTTCTTGCACCCAGAGGCAGTTGTTTAGAGTATAATATGATAGGATATAAATATATATGGCCAAATTTTTATTCCTCCAGGTTATTCCTGCTGGAATATGAAGGAGAAAATAGAGATCTTAAAATTCTCGGAGGTCACCAGGAAAGGGTGAAATGTGGAGCTGGACACACTGGAATCCATAGAATGGTTTGGGTTGGAAGGGGTCTTAAAGCTCATCCAGTTCCAATGCCCTGCCATGGGCAGGGACACCTTCCACCAGGCCTGATGGGTTGCGAGTGCCTGCAGAGCCAGCCTGCAAGCAGATGGTGCACCTTGGTTGGTCTGCACTTTTAAATTCATGTTAGAAGAGGCTGCAGATGAGCTTGCTGGACCCATAGCACCCGGCTCAATCTGACTTCACCCCACCTCACTTCTGGTGAACATGCCCTCCTTGGCAAGAAAGCAGTTTGCCAGCCTGACTTGAGGGGCTCCTGAACAATTTCCTGTGTAGGAAGGTCTTGTGCCTTTGCAGTCATAGGCAAGAAAGAGCAAAAGAGTTCTTTGATGGCCTGGTATAGAAGCATATGAAATTATCGCCTCCAGGGATGCAGGGCTGGTGTCTCTGTAGAGTTTCTTAGGAAAAGCCACATTATTGCTTGGAAACCACACACCCACTTGAGAATGATCTTCTGCAGTGGGGCTGTCTATCCCCCAGCACTAGATGCTTAGGATTGAAACCAAATCTCTTCTGATGACAACACAGTGGAAATATTAACCCCTTTGTGAAAGGGGCAGGAGGGATCCCCACAGGAGCTGTTTGGCTGGTTTTTTTGTGTTTGACCCCACGGGAGCTATCTGCAGGTAAACACCTCCTCTGGGGCAGGAGGGGAGCTGGGTCCAGTGCTGAGGGCTGCTCCAAGCTGCAGCACTACCCCTCAATGCTGCAGCTGCCCTGGGGCAGGGATTTAACACAGTCCCTGGAGGGGGATGTGGCCCCTCTGTACTTCCATTTCCCATTCCTCTGTGATGCTCAGGCAGTGGGTCAGGGCACTGCCTCTGCTCTTTATCACAGCTCAGAGGGAGCTCTGCTTTCCAGGGCAGAAAAATCCGCCTCCTTGGTCTTCCATTTTACAGCACACTGCTTTGTGTGAGAGTTCCAAACATGCACAGCTGAGCCAAAGTACTCATTCAGGCAGTACCTAAGTGTCACATACAGTAAGCCCATGTACCGCTGCCTTCAGGATCCCGAGGTCCTGGAGGTGCATTTCATTGTCTCTATATACATTTCAGCCTTGCTCCATCATCGTTAATTATGAAGGTTTATGTTGGCAACCACTTAGCTCCTATGGTTACATCTCTGAGAAATTGTGGACTAGGCACTTCAAGGCTCTGGGCAGAGAAACAAATTGATTGTTACAGAATTCATGAATGATAATAACTCATTTACTTATAATGCCAATAAATAATTGGTGTAAAATCATCTGGTGCAGCCTCAGAATGTGTATTTAAAGGTCGGCGCTGCTCTTAACTCTTCATTAAAACCCTTGTAGTGAAATACTGCATCCCAGACAGCAATTACAGTGCTTTTAAGTATTCACTTTAGTGAATCTATAATCTGGGCCATCCCATAGGGCTGCTCCGCCTGGCTTCCTCTTGGCACCACCGCATGCTTTCCAGCCTGTACTGAACAGTGTTAGAAAACCCATGCTAAATCCATACCATAGGAACAATAGACACTCATTGTTTCATACTGCCCTTTGTCCAGGCTATAGCAGGATCCTGAAAGAAACAGTGCTCTGTGGCAGATAAATACACCATAATTTGTCTATAAAGTTACCCCTGTGACCCCAACCCATCAGGGACCTGAATCCTTCTGATCTTTGAGTCATATTCCTGGCTGCTGTTCTCATTACCCTTCTTTCAGTGTTACTGGGGTCCTGGAATATCTGCTTTGTGTTGCTGTTTTTCTAACACTCTTTTACACATATTTGCTTCTAGCTTGCATGCTTTTCTTTTAGTTACCCATTGTTGTGGTTTAAGCCATAAATCAGCCATGCAGTTTGTTCACTCACTTCCCCCTTTTTCTTCCCTCTGCTCCTGGAAGGATAGGAAGGAGAATCAAAAGAATGCAACTCCCACAGGTTGAGTTAAGAACATTTTAATAACTAAGGTATAACACAAACCACTACTGCGACTGACTGAACCCATGACATTCCACCCCTTATTCCATACCATTCACGTCATGCTCAGATCCCACATTTTCAATATGACCATC
>JAOEHY010035945.1:0-17555 GCA_025447955.1 Psilopsiagon aurifrons
CTTGACCTGCTGGTCACACTCCTTTTGATGCAGCCCAGGATACAGTTGGCTTTCTGGGCTGCAAGAGCACACTGCAGCTCATGTTCAGTTTCTCATCGATCAACACCCCCAAGTCCTTCTCCACAGGGCTGCTCTTAATCTCTTCTCTGAGAAGACAGGAAAAGACATCAAGAAGTCATCTAGCCCCTTCCTGCACTGGTCCATCTCACAAGTGATCTCACTGTCTTTCCTGACAGATTTTTCTAATGTGTTTTTAAAGTCAACCATCCCTGAGGATTCCACAAACTGCTCAAGTCCTTTATTCTACTAATGGTTTGCAACAAACCCAAAGAACAAACTGTATTTAGTGTTCCCTTTACCAAATCCAAGACAGGCAGTATTTAAAAAGTTTTAAAGCTATTACAGAAAGATTTTAAAACTCCAATTGCTGGTAATATAGCCAGCGCAGCAGGACTTTGCATTTAAGCCTAACATCAGACAAGGTAAGTCTTGAGCCCAGTTTTCAAGAAAGCAACATTTCTTAAGTACAAAAAGCAAAGATTTCAGGCTTCACTTTATCCCCAAAAGTTACAGTGGGGGAGCTTGTCAATGCTAAGCAACAAATCACAGCTAAGGCAACAATTTGACTTATTTAAAACAGCTCAAGACATCCGGGGTAGAAACTTAGCGTTTCAGAGAGCAAGCTAAAGAGAAATAGCTAGACAGCCTTTCCCATTCACCAAGTGTGGAGGTGGAAAAGATGAAAAATACTGAGGTTATTGCAGAACTATACAGTGACTGATGGGGTCACGATGCCTTGATTTCTAAATATAATCATACACAGGAAACAAAACACCATTTCCAAGCTGATGCCAGTAAAATGTTTTATTGGTTCCTCTCCCCTGAGCAAACAGGCCAAACAACTTATCTACTCTAGATTAGATAAAGAATGCTACAGAATTCTCTTAGTGCAAACCTCAAAGAAAGCATTGGCCTTCTCCCAAAAAAGTCAGGAATTTGACTTTCTAATCATGCCTACTGACTTCCAGGCGGTGGCAGTAACGTTCCAGTGACTAACGGACAAAAGCACTTCACCCTCAGGAAGAATACACTGTAGCCCATAATGTCATGCTGAGGTGAACATCTGAGCATCCTGAAAAATCCTATTTAACCTGCCATGAAAGCCAGAAAAACTGACGATTCCCTTGAAATTACTTTTTAAAAAATAAAATAGAAACCATATTTGTAATACTTGGGACAAGGTAATACCACCAGTCAAGAAGTAAATGGTTGGGGCACTGTGTAATGCCTATAACCAAGAAACAAGCCTCTTCTATATAATTATTCTAGATGTTTTGTGTTTATGTTTACATTAATTTTCATTCACTCCTTGCAACTTCAGCAGAGCAACATGCTCCATAAAAGTACAATGGATTACTGAATAGACGTAGAAAGCATGAGGGAAAAAATAATATTCTGCATAGCCAACGCACTATTCAAGCACAAGGAGACCCTTTATTATGGCTATCAGAATGAAACTGTGCTTGGAGTACAAACTAAAGATCATTCAACCCCTCCTATTAGTTTCACACTACTGCAGAAGGAAAAGGTACACATTCAAGTGATAAGGAATGACTGTGAAGTAGCCTAAGGATACAACTGTCATGACTGTACTGCTACAAACCTTACTCATTTACAATACAACATACAGACAGAACGACAGGGAAGTAGATATCTTCACCGTAAAATGAGAGCATGGTCAGAGGAGGAGTTTTGATTTCACTGAGAAAATAAATGCACAAGCTATCCCTGTCTTATGACCTGCCATTCAGACAGTGACACCTATGTACAAGATCACAAACTACCATCCACTTGCTAAGATTTCCGAAGAAAATGCACACGTGCTTTCTTTCCTGCCACTCCTCGCACATTGAAGCTGCTCACACCATGTACCAATACACCTAACTTTGTGGGAAAAATAAATGTTCAATGCAGAGCTTCCAAAATCACTGAAGAATGTGGCCACATCATTTGAAAAGCACTGTAAAAGTACAATGCTTTTAAGACTTAAAGAACATTAGAAGATAGGAATAATAATATAACTGCTTCAAAGCATCATAAAGTGTGGTAATGTCAGTGAAGTAAATGAATCTGGTCTGCCTTCAGCTTCAGGTTTCATTACAGAAGTTATGGGGGTTTGATGTGGGGTTTTTATCCATGTTGAATCCAGATAAGATTGCTTTCATTCAAGATTTTAACATATTGCAATATTAACAGAAAAGAACCTACCAAACGGTTTTCATCAAATACTTCAAAAAGGAGTCTGTGTTTCTGAGGATTAACCTGGGGAAAAGAAATATGTTAACGGTTAAAATACATATAAAATACCAGCATTTGTCTTCAGCAAAATCTCTATGCTTATGAAGAACAAAAGAAATGCTGAAGAACTGAATTAAACAGCAAATCTACACCTTGCTGCCATTCACTAAGCAATACATTTCTAATGGAAGCAATAAGCCAAGACTGGTGCTATCCCAAACTGGTTTTAACTCCATGCTCATGTTTTTAAGCATTCATGGAAAAAAAGATAACATCAAGACTGAAAATGTAACCCTGGAAAAAATAAAAACATTAGCAAATGTACTTGTGAGAAAAGCAGTCTCTGAACATTAACTATAGCCGTATTTCCAATTTTAAGCTGAAGTAGTGATAAAACATTTTTCCTAATGTGCTAACGCAATATCCACATCAGTAATAAGGTTATAGAAAACACTTACTCTAAATAAGAGTTCTTCATTCCACTTTGGGTTCAAAGACTGTATGGCAGGGAGTGGTTAGAGAAAAAGGAAAAAAAATAGGAAGACAGCACTGGTTATTTTGGTTTTGGTGTATGCTTTGATCTTCCACATCTGTTTTATCCCATGCAACAATCCACTTAAGAAAGTACAAAAGCTTTAAACTTGATACTGCACACAAAAAATTATGAATTCTTAGCAAATGCTAAATCTCTCAGCAACGTAATCTAGGCAGCCCAGGCACAGGTGGCCCATACACCACATAACCTGCTCAACTAAACACATTTTCAACTGTGGCTCTTTCTAAAAATACTGGAGATATTTTGAACTCTCTTCATAGTTAAATTAACAATTATCAACATGAAGGGAAAATGCATGAGTGATCTTGCAACATAAATCGCAGCCACCACCTGAACAATGATTTGGAAGAGTACTTTACCTCTCATGTATACAACCCTTCATTTCTATTCAATCTAACATAAATTACCAATACTCTTTCCTGCCTATATTCTCAGGAAAGGAATCGGAGTAGTATCATGGCTACGGTGAACTGTGCAATTTAATATTTAAACACTACCAATCAGTTTCATGGTTCAAATTAAGACATAAAAGTTGTAAAGAAACAGAGATACTTTTATCATTGAAGATCTCACAAAAATAAGAAAAATCTGTTTTTTCCATAATTACACAGGTTCTAATCCATACTCACCTCATCTTCTTTAGTGTTTCTCTACCTTTCACTATAGTTACTGAAAATACCAAAATAATGCTATAAACATGGAAACAGTAGGTCATGGAACATTCCTTTCTCCATTCCATTCACTCAAGTAACATTAATTCTCATATTCCCTGTAGTATTAACTTTTCCTCTAGAGCCCGACAAAAACCCACCACACCCACAAAGATTAGATGGCTAACCTTTTTAATAGTTTTGGTCTGAACACTGGTAAGGACTCCATTTGCCGGATCATACACTGTCACTTTCACATATGGGTCACTGAGAGGGGGAAAGAAACAGATAAGAATGCTGCTGTATATCCTTTCTTGTCAGCATTATTAGCAGTTGATTTTTTAAAAGGGTTAAATCTATAGAAGCTGTGAAACTAGGAGTTGCAGCTACTTTATGAACACCATACACATTTGTACTTAGTCATTTTCTAAATAGAGATAAATCTAATCTGACCATTGTTACTGATTATGACCATACTAACTACGCCATCTTATACTCTATATGTTATTACAATTTGGTTCTCTCCCCTCTTTCAGGGTTCCAATTTCATGAGCACAAGTTTAATAAATCCTCAAGCATTTCAACAAGACATATTTAAAAAAAAAATCAAATTAGTTGTGACTGAAAAAACCTGAAGCATTAAATCTCTTGGATTTAACCATTTACAACACTGGAAATTGAAGTACTTCCTTGAACATGCAATATTTTTCACTAAGTGTTCTATCAGTTTTGCAGAGTGAAATTCAGTTTAACCTGAATTTTTCTGTGGATGAAGGTGTCCTAATACGGTTGCTTAAAACAGCCTACTGCCTCAGATTTGGGTTTCTCCTTCCTGTGGTACAATAAACAACAGATTATACAATTATCTACTTTTCATGAACAGAGCCAAGGCATTCAATTGCTCAAACAGACCAGTAACAAAAGGTGACCAAGACTGTCTGCCACATGGCAAAAGAGCATACGGTTTCCACATATTTAAATTATGATGAGAAAAGCTGCCCTATTTTGTTTAAAGCACAAAAATTGCATGTGAAAAAAATACTGAACAGAGACTGTCTGGCTTTAGGGAAAATATGAGTATCACAAGAGAAATTTTTCTAATGCTAAACTCATGTCACACATAACAATTTTGCTAGTGCTAAAATAACAGCATTCCATACATATGCCAAAGTGGCTGACAGCGGAACTAGTACTAAATCCATCAGTACTTTTCTAGACCCTCTGCGCATGGGCCAGAGTAAGAAGCTTTAGTACAAGCTGCATGCTGCCACTTGCCAACTCTCAAGAGCCTACAAAGCATTTCAATTACCAGCTCAAAAGTCTGATCTTTCCTATGGTAAATGTTAGTATTTTGACTGTTTCTTCCCTTATACAGACTGTTAACTGTCAAATATGTACATACCCAGAGCCTGCAGCCACTGGCATGGGTTTACTACATCTATAGAATTAGTGGATGCTGTTCCTCTGCAGATAATTTGAGCTGATATAGTCTTGTTGCTACCAGTGTTTAGTACTGTGCTCCTTCCAAGCCTTTAAAGCACAGATGACACAGTTTGTATTATAACTGAACTGTTATTTTAACTCAGTCTACCTATATATACACATGTATCTACCTCCATGGCAGAACTATTTAACCATAAGAGAATTAAATGTTCCCACACATTGTTTTACCAGTGTATAAGAACTGTCCAAGTGAGTCACTGGCATGGAAACAGGTATCTTCACATTGATATAGTCTCTGATGATTTTATAAGGCTACCAGTTACAATAGTTCTGATGTTTTTGGAAAGAGACACAGCAGGATTTACTAAGGTCTAAACAGCTGTGGAAAGAAAATAAAGAAGTAGCTGTCCCTTAATACATTAACAACATATATTCTTACCTGGCTCCCAAGATATCTTTTTTGGCCAGGCCAATTCCAGCTATAATCTTCACTCTGACAATTCGTGTGTTCTCCTAAAATGAAAGAAGAACATACTCAAGATGCATTCTCATAAACGTTTTTCAGACCTATTTTTAATTTTTAAGTGAAAACAATGCTTGGCATCATCTTGAATTTACACTGAAAGCTGAGTAATGCAGTTACTTGTCTTACAGAAACAGCTGTAAGTTTCAGTAGCAAATTGATTCTGCCTTTGCCCCTTTTAAAGTCTTATTGCCATCATACCCAGATATATGGGTATGTGCTGTAATGTGTAATTACACACAAAACTGTGTAAGTCAATACAGTAGGGTTTCGGGGGTTTAAAGTTCCTTTTGTTTCTCAGCATTCTAAAGGAGTGGGATTTTGAGTTCGGGTGCTTAGCCCGACACGACTGTTAACCTTCTTTCCCAATTTCCAAATGGTTTTGGCAGCAGCAGTTGCCGCATTCCCCCAGCGAGCCTTGCAACACACTTGTATCAGACTGGATGCAGTATGGATGCACTGCATAGCACACATATAGCTTCTCCTAAGGCAATAGTCAGCCCAAGCTGCTAACGCTGCAGTTCATGCAGCCCAGTGACTTCTACTGCTCCCAGGTAGGCAAGCACCTGGGAGCTGCTTCCACACGCAGTTACATGTTTTTCAGCAGGCAATTCTTATCCATCTTTTCAACAGAGTAGACAAGGACCTTTCTGAGAACATGCTCTGACCAGTGTAACAATCTCAATCTTCAGTGCACATGGAACACAACGAATGCGCTGCCACGTCCATCCCACCAGCCATTCACCTGAGTCGCAGTAAACACTCAGGCAAATGTGTATGGACCAAGAAAGTTTTCACCTTGGTGCTCATCATAGGGTGGGAAATAAATTCTGACCATAAATTTATTCCCTTGGGGAAATGAAAAAGGCATCAAGTTTATCAAAACATATTAATAAAGCAGTAAAGACTGGCAAAAAGGCAAGAATAAAGAATTCTTGCTTCCATTTTTACTCTACAGCACAGAGAGGCCACACTTAAAACAGCGGGATTTCTGAAACGACCCATCAGCAGGGTGAGATTTTTAAAAACCAGAAACTGTTCCAGGTACACATTATTCAAATTACAGCTTCACAGAAGCGACATAAGCAATTACTCTCCTCCTGTTAATTAATATAGCCCTGCAGAGTCCTACACGGCTCATCTGATAAGCTCCTGAATTCAAGGTGGGGGGGGGAATCCCAACAGCTGTGACCACGTCAGAGGAAGATGACAAGTGAGCACTGTTTCTCTAAAAAGCAAAAAGCTTTGCAGATGGACTGTTTGTAGGCAATGGCTTGTCAGAGACACTTGTGAGGAAAGCTGAACCAACCTAGGTGGTTAAGGAGTTAAACAGATACCAAGAGTAACGGGTGAAGCAGCAGATGTTGTCCCTGCAGCATTCCCGAATTCCACGTACAATTCAAAGTGCTCTCAAAAGCAGACTTGCATGCACAAAGTTTGTTTTCTCATTGGTCTCCTATATAATCACAGGGCTGGACACCCTAACCAATACCAACTGGAGGGGTTTGCAAAGCTGACAGGGAGAACTGCATGCTGATCCTGAGGCAGAGACTACCAGCTAACAAGGAAAAGCTGAAATCAAACCACTACATAAAAAGTATTTTAACAAAGTTTACCCCACTCTGTATGAACGAGGTGACTGCCAGGGGATCGAGATAAACATCTACAATACCCACCGACTGACCAGTCAATTGGTCAAGACAATTCCTGACTAATTAAGTCTACCTTCCACCTTTGCCTCACAGGAAATTATCTCCATACAGGAAATTTAGTAGTTCAGAAAAGAAAACCTAACAACCAACTGCGCTGAGCTACTAGAAGCAGTCCCAAACTTTCAAAATCCTGAGTCACGACCAGGCTTTTAAGGTAATACATGATGTTAACAATATATTTTATGACAGCAATAGAAGTGATTAGATTTAAGAAAAATCAAGAATAAAACTATGTTGGCATCAAACAAAGAAGAGCTGATTGTTAATACTTTTGTATATCCCAAAAATCCTAAAACACCCACCCTTGTCTTGCATCCCAAAACAGCATCCAATTCAGCTCCTATCTTTTACCTGGCTTCAGTGACATTCAACGTCAGTAAGTTCTGGAGACTGCTCAAGTTGAGGAGTATCATGAGTGCATTTCTGCTCACTGAGCGCTTCTGCACTTCATTCATAGCACCACTCCCCTCTCCCAGCAAGAGGCTCCTCAGTCACAGCCCATGGGACCCAAGCGGCAGAATCCAGCTCAAGAAACAATCTCATCACCTCCTCCTCAGACAAAAAGCAAAGGCAGACACTAGCATAGGATAAACCCCCCTAAAAGACAAATACATTTTCTTTCATCTGCATTTAGTTGCTTAGACTACAAGCTTTATTCAGCTATTCAAGCATGAGAAAAGTAAAGACAATTAGATGTTCTTGGGCATGGGCAGTCAGGCTTAACAGGGCACCAATCCAGCCCACATGGGGAGATCCCAGAAATAGGATCCATGCTCCTCAGATTGTAAAGTAGGCTTAATCACACCGTTAGTTTACTTATATCATAATAGCAGTTTGAATTTATTTGAATGCTATTTTACATAAAGACAAGTTGCTTTGTATATGACCTCAGGAAACTGGAAGCCGCAAATCTGAGGCTGAGATGACGAAGGTTTCAACATGCGTTGCTGACAGAGTTTTATGTATTTGGGATCAGTGCCAAACTAGGGCAGCTACAGAATTTCATGTAGCCCAGCAGAACAACTCAGCAAGCTGACATCTGCTTATGAACTGCCATGTAAAATATCCCCGCAGATAAACAAAACCGGTTCCAAATTCTTTCTTTTCCAAGCTATAAGGACTAGAAACTTCATGGAAAAAACCCACACTAACGTGCAAAGGCAATACTTTAATCACAAGAGATTCGGTTCCCTATTCTCTTGTCACACCCGTGTGCAAGGCAGACCAGGAGAAATTCAGACAGCTCAACCAAAACACGGTCAGAAAAGCCTAATGCTGGAAGGTCCCATTATGCTGCAACCCCGCACATCCTGAAGAGGCAGAGGCCTGCTGACAGGATACCCATCTGCACCATGACCGTATGACCTCTTCTCCCCGCTCACTGATGACAGGCAGAATTGCTAAGGAACTGCTGCCTCAGCTCACAAAAACTGTCCCAAACACACAGATGGCAAAGCAGTGGATATCCAAATATGTTCCAAATGAACATCCAGACATCCATGTTCCAGGACCACTTGAAGTTGCTCTCATGCAGACAAAAATTAGGCGGCGTAAGCTCTGCACAGAGACAAAGAATCAGATATTTGATTCTAGCACTTACAAGGAATACGTTCAATACCAAAACTTCATGGTTTTGAAGGCAGTTTTGAACATTTTCTTTCATTCACTTTGCGCAGGGGATCCTTGTTGCCCCCTTCATAGCCACACATACAAGAAATGGTGGATTAGTAAAAGCTTCGGTAGATCCACAGGCAGCTGCAATGGGAGAGTGTTTTTGTGGTCCAAGAAACACAAAGGCTGCAGCCTGTGCCTCTTCTGTATTGACTGCAGACATTCTCAAGCTCACCTTGCTACTCTTTTCCACCATGGCAGTGCTTCCAGCAGCTCTGGTGGTACTGGAAGGAACAGGCACCTAGTGAGTAACCAGGAACTTGCCAGCTGCATCTAGCAGCACTGCAGCTTGTCTAGAAAACTGCTCACTCAGACAATTTCTCTCCCCAGAGGTCTCTTCTTGGCCATAAATGCCTACCCATGCTTCTGCAGTCCTGACATTAACTGAAAGGGGTCAGTCTGAATTTGTCTGTGCAGCTGAGGGGACTGAATACCACTGCTGCTTTGAATCTTAGAGGTTTAATGCCCTAGTACCCAGCTGCTCTGTAACACAGACATGCACTCTGAGAAACATGCACACACAACAGCCCACCAAAGGCAGCAGCTCTGGGTAGACTCATACAGGGCTTGTCTATATAGATGGAGCACAGATGTTCAGCTTCTTTTGACATTTGACTGCCAGCCACTTTGGAGACTGGAGGGGGAAAGACAAGGAGAAGGAAAGGAATGCAATAATGGCCCCAACACAGCATCATATACAAAATACAAGAAGATCATTTCACTGTTAAAACTACCAGTTGTAAAGCTGTTCCCTTGAAGGATACAAGTACTCCAGAATGAATCAGGTAAAAACAGTGTGGGAAAATAAGCATTTGTTAAACTACTGAACCTGCCAGGGAGTGGCTGCATAAAACTGAAATCCAAATGACAACAAGTGCTTATCTCAGTCAGCTGGCTCCTAACAAATTCAAAGATAATTTATATTTAGATCTTACATAATATATTTAAAGCTGTGGTGTACAGTAAAGGGGGGGGATAAGGCTACCATATATTACAGAGACTGCATAGTCCAAAAATTCTTAGTCTGATTAAGTCAGACAAAACATCCTTTACAAAGCTGAATCAGCAAGTTAGTTACCTTATTACGGACTTTCAGATTTTATCATTATTCTTTTGTAAGCCATATTAGTGCATGCTAAAGTACACATTTAAGACTAACTGATCAAAATAGCCAACCGATCAAAAAGGTCTCTTAACCTTTGCCATTTTCACAACATCTTAACAATGAATCTGTTTACTAACAGACCTTATGGAACAAGATGATGAAATCAGTTTCTGAGCTGACATGTAGACAATCAATAACTTAAAGCCTTAAAGCCAGTGCCTGCCAGCCTGTAATACTTTGTATGCCTATTAGTTTTAAAATGCGCTCTCTACACAGCAAAGCGAGAGTCAGACACTAATAAGGCAGCACTTCCAGAAGCGGATAGTGCTCATTTGCACAGAAAGCCACTATGAATCTACCTTGATTCAATTAACACATATTAAGGTGAGATTCAGAACTACTCATTCTGGGCAAGAAACCACCATTTGGAAAGAAATGTCAAGCTTTTAAGGAGTTTAAAAGGTGCTCACAACATGATCAGAATCAAATGACCTTGCCTGGGTTACAACTGTTTGTAGTCAATGACCATAAAGGACAAGCATTACCAAAGCCCATTCTCACCAACAGCCTTCCAAAGTCCACATAGGGGGAAAATAATGCTAATGACAACTGGGAAAGTGACTCCTGCTTCAGTGGTGGAAGTTTAAGACTGAGCAGAAGACAGAAGAAAATGAATAAGGAGAAAGAAAGCATAAATTAAGACACTGTGACATGGTGATGACTACAGTACAGAACACTGAATAAAGCATAGAATGACCAGCAAGTGTGATCAAAGCCCCTGAAGTTAGGCTGCAATCTGTGCATGTGTGCCCATGCATGTGCACGGATACTTGTGTGTGCCCACAGAGTGCACTGACAGTTTCACAGACTGTAAATGATGAAATATTTCCAACACAAACCAAATGTGAGAAGACCGACAAGATCACAACAAAGTTCTAGCTGGTCACCTTGCAAGTACTAGCTGCTGCCTGTACCTGAAGCCAGGGAGTGCGAACAAAAAGCTCATCATTTTTCCTTTTGTGCACTGAAACACTATAATGTTATGCCAGCAACATAGGTCTGCAATATCCAATAATTCAACTGTGAATGTGTTACACTAACTGTTCTCCTTCACTTGGAACTGTAAGACAAAATGAGTAACAACATGCTATAATCTAACTCAGTGGCTATAAAAGCTCTCATGTTAAACACTTCAAGTCCAAACAATTTTACAGGAGTCTTGAACCTGGGAAACAGATTGCAACTTGCTGAGCAATGATTCCTGACACATCCCAAACCTCCAGCAAATGCTTATCTGAGTCTGACTCCAATCAGTCACCTACAACACAGAAATAGCAGGCTGAAGTGCATAAGACACACACCAAATTCAGATAAAACACAGTAATTGTCTAGCAATAGAAAAGTTCTCAAAAGGGGCTCTTCAGAGTATGTATTTGACTAGTACCAAAAAAAATATTTTTATTGGCTTTCCTATTTTAATCTTTGGTTCAAATTTTGGTTTTGCTTTTACAGTATACTTCTACAAAGAAGATTCACACAGGAGGCAAGGAAAAACCAAACCCAGGATGGTTAGTGTAATGTAAAACATAAAATGGTAGTATCTGCTGGACTACTAGAGAGCTGTTTTTTTGAGGAAGCCAACACAAAAATGTCTGAAGTAGTCCAACAAAGAGCATGCTCTGTAGTAAAGAACTGCTCTAGGCAATAACATCCTGTTATTCTTTTGCTCCAGTTAGATAGGTCAAGAATCAACTACCACTAAGTCAAGCCACAAAAAGCATCAGAAGATGTTGCAACAATAAAACTGCACAGCAGCATCACCTTTGAAGATTCTGGCAATATCTGGAATTATATATTAAATATTTCTTAAACTTCATATCATGCCTGCACATAGCATACAGAGATAACAGAAAATTCATATTTGGGTATGTGCAGATAAAGCAAGCTGAAATAAACATACCAAGAGCTTGGAAGTTCAAAACTGAAACCAGAAAATAGCCTGGCCAAAAAAGGAAGGGCTGCTCAATGAGCTGGATGTGTTCTACATCCCATGTAGAGCGATCCCTCCCATCCCACGTACTGAGGTTAAGAAAGTCAGTAGAAGGAAGGAGAAAAAATAAGAGATTACCAACTTTTATAGAGTGTTCAGTGCACATCTACACAAACTGCTGACCTTACTAAGGAACAGCTATAAACAGCAAGAAAACTCAGGACACTTGCATGGGTGGAAGCACACTAAAGCCAAGACCTTGTTAAAAAACAAGTACTTGCATAAGAGATATGCACCATGAATATATAAGTTTCTTTTTTATAAACATGCTTCTCATATCTGTGAGATGCCTTCTCAAGGTAACAGCTTTACCCTACCAGTTTGTATTTCAAGCACAGATCATTGATTAAAGACAGACAGCATAACACAAAAGGCTCTGAAGCCTAGCAGCAGCTGAGAAACAATGCTGAAAGATCACTTACACCTGAAGTGTGCACACATTCCAGCTGAGTACACAGCTTCTTGCATCTGAGAATTTTAGTAGATGACACCATTGTCCTGCTGTAAGTTAAACAACCTGTATCTTAGGAAGTTTCCTAGAGTGTATCTTCCAACCAAGAGCGCTTGTTTCATATTGCATTACAAGTTCGTCTGCTTTTTATTTTGGTTTTGAGGGGGTTGGAGGATTTTTTGTTGGTTTGGGGTGTTTTCTTGGGAATTTTGTTCTTTCTTTTTTTTTGGGGGGGGGAGGGTTGTTCAGGTTTTTTGGTTTTGTTTTTTGTTTTGGTTTTTTTTGTTGTTGTTGTTGGGTTTTGTTTTTTGTTTTTTGTTTTTTTTTTTTACCTTGAGCTCATTAGTGACCATAAAAGTTTTTTGTGAGTGTTTCACAACAAAAACATACTCCTTAATGGCACTTAGGGGAGAGATAAGCAGTCTTTTGTCCCAAGGAAAACTTTCAGAGTCTGAATAATTAAGGATTTGGCTCTTCCATTATCTACACCAGGGTCAGCACAGAAGTATTTTCCTTGAGCAGTCCAGAAGATACTGACATTCTTCAAATGTTAAAGCACGTTCAGGAACAGACCTTCCTCGTGTATTATAAAGAAAGAGGTACTATGTCTTTTAAATAAAATTCCTCAGATCTTAAACAAAAGAACTGTGTGGAGACCTCATAGCAGCCTTCCAGTATCTGAAGAGAGGCTATAGGGATGCTGGAGAGGGACTCTTCTTCAGGGACTGTAGTGACAGGACAAGGGGTAATGGGTTCAATCTTAGGGAAAGTTTAGATTGGATATGAGGAAGAAATTCTTTACTGTAAGGGTGGTGAGGCACTGGAATGGGTTGCCCAGGGAAGCTGTGAATGCTCCTTCCTTGACGGTGTTCAAGGCCCGGGTGGACATAGCCTTGGGAGGCATGGTTTAATGAGAGGTGTCCCTGCCCCTGGCAGGGGGGTTGGAACTAGATGATCTTAAGGTGCTTTCTAACACTAACTGTTCAATGATTCTATGAACTCCAGCACGTAATTATAAGATCATGCTAGCTAAGAGCACTTACATATTCTATATTCAGCTTAAGCAATTCCATCAGGAGATAGATACAAAGTTGACAGCATAAGAAAGGGACCCAATGAAGTTACTGTTAAAACTTACCATCTCATTTGAAAGAAAGCACTTCCTAAAGAATGGTGAGCTTTAGTTGAAGGAAAGTAGTTCATGCAATATTCAGACCTCACAAGTTAGGCGGAGACAAATGTTAGGTGACTTCTAATGATAAGTTTTGTTAGCACCACCAATTATGCTAACTGGTGATGCTAACATTCCACCAGGAGATGGAAATAAGGAAGGAGACTACCGTTTTGATACTTCCTTCACAACCCAGAGAGCGCTCTTTTCCTCACCTCTATGGTGCCTATCAGAGCCAAGCCATTTTTCTTTGAAGAAATTCTCTCAAAGCAAGCAAAGCAAGTTTTAGATTCAGAAAGATCCTTATTATAGAACTACATTAATAAATCTTTGATTACGCTTACAAGTCATTAACTTCCACCTGCTGGTTACAATCCAGTCTTACTAACAAAAAGAACTTAAACGTTAATTGTACCATAGGAGAACTTTGTGTTCATAAATAAGGAAGTCTCATCTTTCAAGAAATGCAGGCTGTTACTACAGATTGTATTTAACACCTCTTTTCATTTGCAAATTAAGGAAAAGATTTGAGTTGGAGTTACCTGTCTGCCAACAGACTTTTCCTAGATAAATAAATAACAATCAACCAAGCAAAAAAAAAAAAACCAACCCTATACCAACCAAAAAAACTGTTAATATCAAAAGCAATCCAGAGGAAGATGAGCCATGCCCATCTCTCAAGTAATAGCCTACTGACTTCTGGTCATCAGCATAATCTCCAAAATACAACAATATGAGAAGGACTGCAGGGTAGGGTGTGCAGCAGCACAGAAGACAAACTATGTATCCAAGACATTCAGTTTACCAAAATAACCATAAACAACCTACTCCAGACGTATATCGTAAAGGAATATAAAAATACATCCAAAGCTTTCCAGAATGGAATACCACATGCTTATGAGAAAACCTGTGACCTGCAGAAAACAAGAACATTTGGTCTACATAGGACAGCTCTTAAGTGACTGAGAAACCTGAAATGACAATGCGTAAGAGTGGAAAGTGTATTTTTGCCTGTGAGAAGTTCCCATTACTAGTTTGAAAGAGAGCAAACATAACAGACATGATAGATAAAAAAAAAAAGCTAGCTACCTTGAAATGCTATTTAGGGAATATAAGAAGAGCTATGCAAAAAAAAAAAAAGAAAGTTCCTAAGTCAGACTGGGAATGTAAGAACACGACACAATGAAATCTTTAAATTAAATTGGCTATGAGGCAGATGAATATCAACAAGCAGCGTCATTGAAATAAAAGCCATTCCAAAGCCCAACAGTTTAAGCAGGCATTTTAATAAAAACCAGAAATAAATACATTGTCATTCTGGACAGTTCTTCAACAGTTAAATTTTTAACACAGCAGAACACTGAAAAATGTAATTCCTTTGGTAACCAAAGAAATAACAGGAGTATTAACCAGGATATCAACAATTCTTTCTTCAGTCTTTCAAATATCTCTTAGAAATTAACTCTTGGAGTAATGCTGTATTTAATATTGTAGTCAATTGTCTCAAAGGCAAAGTAACTGGAAGTGAATAGCTTAGTGTCAGAAAATGCTTCATCAAAGTGTTTAATCCACTGAAATACAAGCCTTAGAAACCTGAAAGTTTTGTATTAGAGTGTCCCTCAGGAAAAATCCTGTAGTTACGGACAACCCACCTAAACAAGCATGTCTAGGAGCACCAGCATAGTTACCACTGCTATGACAAAGAAAAACACCAGCAATTGCGTTAGTCTGCTCCCGCAGATCTGAACCAACACTTGCCACTACTTTCAAAGGCAGATGTATCTGAGTATCCAATAGACCCTGCTCTGGATACAGAATGATTAGTTTTCCTCATTGACTCTTCTAGTGCTCATTATTTCAATATCCAAGTAAGTCATAAGAAGTCCTATGGATGACAGCATGAAACTCTATCCATTTTACAGAAGAAAATATGAACCAGATAAATTAAGAACAAAAACACATCCTAACACTGCATTCAACTGCTTCAACAATTAGACCAGCTTCTCACCTTCTTTTGTTATTTACCATTTATTTACAATTACTATGTTAACCACACAATTATATGCAATAGCTATAACAAATCAAGATGTTTTGCAGATAACACCACTTCCTTTTTACCAATTTTAATCCATACCCCAAGCAAATCCATCTTGCAGAATGGACTGCAGAGCAGCCCTGGGGAAGCAGCAGTGTGCAGGCATACTCTGAAAAGCTTGCAAACCAGGGGTGAGGGAGCTTTTTATAGAGAACACCTTGATCCTACTCTCAATATGATTTGGGTTTCTGACTCTGTGGTTTCGTGGTGAATTGTGTATGCAATCTTACAGATTTAAACTCGGAGAAGACAAAAAAAATGCAATCTAGAGAGGCACAACCTAGTTTCCATTATAGTACTCTAGGCAAAGCAGCTTACAGCAGTTTTCCTGTAACCCTAAGTTAATACATTTTGTCACTTGTGCATGCAGAACAACATGTGAAAACAATAAAGAAAACAGAGTCCTTTACATGTGAGCCAATAAGCACCAACTGAGTATCAGAGTCTGACCATAAAGAAACCGCACTTTTCACATCTGTAACTTGAAAAAGTTTAGCTAAGCTTTTGAATTACGGAAGAAGTTGGATCTGACAATTTATTACATATTCAAACTTTCTCTCTCTTCCCCCAGCTGTTCCAAAGGAATATGTCCATGTTCAAAAGGATGGAAGGAAGATCAGAATTATTCAATTCTGACCAGATTTCAAAATAATGAAGCAACTAAACTGACCAAAGTTTAATGAAGTTAAAAGAAAGCTTGAGGCATGGAATGTTTTAGTCCAACTAGATATCCTCAAAAAGTTACTAGCAACTGAAAACAGGACCTTGCAATGAGAAGTGCTATGCAACCCTTGCAGCACGCTGGGATCATTTTCTATTAGAACTCCTATGCAATTCAAATATTAAGATTAAAAATATATACATATACAAAAAACAAACCCCACAACTTGAGAGCTTTATAGTTAGCTCTGTAGAAGTAAAGCAGAACTTGAGAAAGAGAGACATGCTAACACAGACCAGGAATAATATTTCAAAGTTTTAATCAAGTTAATTCCTGCTAAGGACAAGTGTGCATTGACACAGAGATCATCACTGCCCAGACACAAAGAAATGATCAAAGCCCACATTGGTGAAATATCCTGTTGGCTCAAAAACACTACTGACATTTCGCACAGGTCACCAAACAGCTTTTGGATGGACAGAGCTTTTAGTCTTCCTGTACCTGCAGTTAAAAAACAACGTGACCTTTCTTCTTGATGAAGTTAACTATTCCATCAACATTCCTCCCTACGCACAAGCCACAGTGACGATGCCGAAGCTCATCCCACCCGTCTACCATTAAGCACAGTAGCATACCAGTGCCAGACACCTTCCAAAGATCCACGTGCTCGGGAGCCAGAACCTCACGACAGAAGTGGCTGCAGAAACCACCTTCAGTTACCCACGAGCTCACCGCAAAGCCCACTGAACCGCACACCAGATCTCACGCTCCCGCTCATGGCAACGCACAGGAAAGCACCACCGCTCAGGCCCCAAACCATCTTTTGTACAGTTTCAACCCGCGCACCGCTTCAGTGGTTCAAACACTATCTGTGAGACAGCCCGAAACAAAGACTTTATTCTTCAGCAACGGGGCAGGGAGCGGGGGAGAAGCGGCCCCGCTGCGCCCGTCCAGCACCTTCACAGAGAAGTTGCCCAACGCTCGCGAACTTCTCCGCCCATAGCGGGAGGCCCGCACAGCTCAAACAGCAGCCTGCAAAACAGGAATGCCGCTGCGGAGGACACGGCAGCCGCCTGACTGCCCGGCGGCCGGACGGGGCTGAGGGGAGCGGACACGGAGCCCCGGCCCCGCGCTGCCCCGCTCCGGCCGGGCCCCGCCGAGGCCCCCCG
>JAOEHY010035946.1:0-27634 GCA_025447955.1 Psilopsiagon aurifrons
ATCACCTCCCTCGACCTGCTGGTCACACTCCTTTTGATGCAGCCCAGGATACAGTTGGCTTTCTGGGCTGCAAGTGCTCTCTGCATTTGGTTCTTGTTCATTTTCTCATTCACCAACACCCCCAAGTCCTTCTGCACAGGGCTGCTCTGAATCTCTTCTCTACCCAGCCTGCAGCTGTGCCTGGGATTGCTCCAACCCAGGTGCAGGACCTTGCCCTTGACATGTTTAAATGCTCTGAAATGCTGAGATTGTTGAATACTACTGTTTTAAAACTGATTTCAAATAGTAGATGGAAAATCCTATGTAACAAGAAAGCTAACAATTAAGTCTTTGTCTTTCTGGGCCACGCTACATTGCTGCCATCCTGCTGGGTAAGCACATCCTGGTGAAATGCAAGTGGTGAGTGAGTAGGTGCAACTGCCAGTGAATTAAAGTACCTGTAACTGAGGGATGTCTCTAGGTGCTGAGATTTCATCTTGTGCCGGGTAATACATAATTAATGCTTATGTTGATTAAATCTACAGGTATTCGAATGCTTGACCAGCCATTTATGACAGACATTATTGAGGCTTCCTCTATTAGTCATATGCCTCAAGTCATAGATATATATAGTGCCAGCTGGGGACCAACTGATAATGGAAAGACTGTGGATGGACCTAGAGAGCTAACACTGCAAGCAATGGCAGATGGTGTGAACAAGGTAAGTGTCTTATTAAATAATCTGGGTACTGGGGCAGAATTTTATTTACACACTTGCACTGAAACCAATGACTTGGAGATACACGGTCCTCCTACTGATGTTGCAGAACACAATGCTATTGTGTCATCTACCCCAACTTTTGAAGGTCCATTGTTGTTGTCTCTGAAATATTGTGGCATTGCTTTTGTTTTATATTCTAAGGGTACAGTGCTGTCTTGCATGAAGCTGTGTTTATATCTCATCAGCTTACATGTGATTTCCTATGGAAGTGGAAGAGCCTGATCTTACAAATATTGCTGAGGTTGAAACATGCCAACTGTACTGCTGGCATCATATTTTCTGTTTTGGTGTGCTACCAATTTAATTATTGCTTTGGATTTGTAGTGTATTTTAGGTTATTATTATGGCTGTGGTTGAACCACAACTGTTCGGATGCCTATGGGGTAATATATTCCCCAGCAGCAGGAGCCTCCTTGTTTATTCCCACCTTTCCTCCTCCTACCAGGAACAGTCTGTGGTCTTTGTTGAAGACATTCAGTATCATTTTGGAATCTCTTAAGCCTGTAATCTATTAGAAGATTGAGTAAAATGTGTACCACAACTCAAAAAGAAAACAAACCAGTCCAAAACAGACAAACTACATGGCTCTGTCTCCATCTCTTTTGTGTCATGCAGCTGCTCTGATTCTGTAGGGAATGAACCTCCTCCCCTTGGTTGATCATAGATGGGATTCCATAATGAAAATATCTGAAGTTCCGCAGAACATCTGAGGTGGTTTTGTGTGGGAGCTCCGCAATTACTCATTTTTCCATCCAAATTATTTCTTCCTCTTATCCATGCCAGTTTCTCCCACTCTTCCATCACCACCTCGCTGTGAGAAGCACATTCAGTTTACCATGTTTTGTGACGTGATAATTAAATCTACTGCTGTGGTAAGTGGTGAAGCATCTAAAGCTTTCTCAAATCCGGACCCTCAAGTGTTTTGCCTGTAACAGATAAATTATAGTCATCTTCATACTCTTGACGATAAAACTGGCAATGTACTGCAATGACACAGGAAGACTTGTCACCAATTTCTCATGAGTCTGCTCAGTTTTGTAGTGTAAACTTCACAAACCTCTAACCAGCTCAAAATCCCTCTGACGTCATCTTGACATAAACTGTGTTTTTTTTTCTCATGATTTACTGTCATTTATCTAGCGTTTCCATAAAGATGCCCCTAAGTACTCCTGTCTTAGAATCTTTTTTAGGTATGCGACACAGCTGATGGATTTTTAGCAACGCCTTATGTCTTACAGTTAGTGGGTACTTGATCTTTCTTCCACTAAGATCAGTTAAAGGAGGATAAACTCTGAATATGGAATAATTCCCATAGAATTCTTGAGTTATTCTCCTCCTATGCAGAACAGAAAAGACACAAATAACCCTGGCAGGGGAATGCAAACTAAACTAAATAAAGGTGTTTTACCCCTCAATGGAAGCAGATTTTAAATTGTAATCATGCTTCTTTGAAGTTTGGTGTTCGAAAGATTTTCTCATTAACTTGTTATCCTATCACCATATGCTTCATATTGTGGAATTACACTGTCATTAACATTCTCTTCAAATGCTAAGTATAGGAGAAATGATTTTTCTCTTCTCTTCTCTTGTCTGGTCACAGTCCCGTACTTGGGAGTTTGGGTTTATTACTTTTTTAATGCCTTCCCCTCAGGAGTGTTTGTGATTCTCTTTAAGAAATATATTGCAGTATTAAGATCAAAAGGGGCCCTGAGATCTTAGGTTGAGTGTTTGTAAAGGAGAGAGGGACGCTGCGCTGCACTTTGGGAAGGATTGCTCTTGTACCTTATCGTAAAACACAAAATGAACAGGAGAGCCTACATTAAACCAGTTCTGTCAAACAGCCATTGAGGAATAAATGAGCAGAAGAAGTACTGAGTCCTACCTACCTAAGAAAGATGTTGTTGTCCAGGGACAGTTGCACTTAATTTTATAGTGCCAGTGTTCCAGCTATCTCCTGGCAATACCTGCACAAAAGAAGAGACTGCTCTACCCCAAAAAAAATTCTTTGCATTGGGTTCATGACTTAATCTGCCCTCATTTTTTTACATTTCCTGTCAGAGAATGCTTTCTGAGGTATGGTTTGTTCTCTTTTTGTGGAGAGCCAGATTTTCTAGAGATATCTCAAGATGTCAGTGGGTGCTGGGTACTTTCCATGGTGCTTTGAAAAATCCACCACAGACTTTCCTGCATCTAAAGGAAGACTAACAAGCCTTTCACCTAGTTAAATACCCTTTTACCTAGTTTACATCTGTAACATCTGCATCAAATTTTCTGTTGTCTGTACAAATGTAAACCTAGTTTATGATCATTTTTTCAGAATAAACCCCTCTTTTATTAAAGGGAAATGTATATTTTATAAACAGAGACAAATAAATGTAGGAATTCCTTCTCTCAAACTAGAGCAGATTATCACCAGAGTGATGGTTCACAAATAGTGATGAAGCTGAAATATTGGCAGGGGGGAAACAGCATGCTGAGAATAAAAATGCGTTATTAAACCAAAAGCAATACTTCCAAATGTCCTGGGAGGAAATGTCAGATCTCTTGCACAGAGCACGATTAATATCCTTACTTCTAATGCAATAAACTAAAAATGAATAAGTGGGAGCGATTCAGAATTCGTACAGGGAATGTGCAGTTAACTGAGTTGGCAAACACAGGTAACATTTACCTAGTTATCACCACACTTGAGAACCTGGCTCAAGGAGAAACTCACTGACAAGAGTTTTGTCCTTCTCCCAGACTCCATTCCACTGTCATGTCCTTTAGAGGTCCACTTTCCAGAGCTGCTGGGATGTCAGGGTAACTAGTCACCCAATAATGATAAGATGATGAAAACTGCAGAAACTGTAAGACTCCTGGTTTACATATCTGTGTTCATGGCTTGATGCCATGCAGCCATAACCAAGTGGGTGAAAGCTGATGTATCTTCTTAGCTTTCTTCTGTTTCCCATTCTTGGCTTTTCTTAAACTAATTCTTGTATTCTGTTTTAATCACACCTTCACTTTGGTGTGATTTTGCTTGTAAGGTAAATAAAGGTAGCACTAAAGTAACATGATTAAGGACATCAAAATCTGTCCATCACTGGCATCTCCTGTATGGGCTCTTTTACTAACTGCATTTCTAAGGCTGAACACAGGGGATGGCATGTGTACGAGCTTGGTGTCACCATAATACATGTAATCAGAAGGTAGTGGGAAAGGGACTCAAGCTCCTTTTTTTCTTATCAAGACATGATCCTACCCATTTTTAGTGCAATCTACCCTTCACTGTGTTATCTCATGACTTTTGTTCAGGGGCAGTAGTCAGCAGTGTGACTGGGTCACACACACAGCAGTAGTTGCACTGCAAAGATAAATGAGCTCACAGCTGTGTTAGCAGGTGCTTGAGAATAGGGATTGAAAGTTTCAAACACACAGACATCCACAAGATTTTGGCAGTTACCAGCACTGGTTTGACACAAATGAACCATCTTACCTAATGCAAATTCTAGCTGCTAGAAAAGGCATATTTGGGATGTAATTGGAAAGGACTTGGTACAGCTTCTGGTTTTTAAAGACTAGGTTGAAACCTGTGAGTATCCAGTACCTGCCTAGTGACAGAGACTCACCCTTTTGCTATGGGGCATCTGATGCTGGCTGCCAGTTATAACAGGAGAATTGCCAAACTGCAGGTCTGCACCCTAGCCAGATACTGCTTGGGGTAGTCTGCAACAGGCTGAGGCACAAATGCTGTTCTGTCTTGTGAAAGAGAGACCCAGAGAATGCACTCTTGTCATGCTGCCTCTTTCTTTAAACACATCTGCCAGGAACAGCAAATTAATATCTTTAATGAGATTGTATTATTTGGCCTCTAGACTCTGTCTGAGGCACATCTGTGATCATGAGATCTAGGGAGAAAAGGTGTATGTTTCTTTACAGTTTCAGTAAATCACCAATCTAATTGTTCTGGGCTGTCCTGAGATATTTTAGCCCTGCATCAAGACCAGGCTGCTCACATGCTCAATTTTATCACTTCTGATCACTCTGTGTCACATATTTCTGGATACAGAAATTGGATGGATGGATGAGCCTGTAGTGGTGGTGAATGGGGTCACATTAAGTTGGTGGCTGGTCATGAGTATTGTTCCCCAGGGATTGGTATTAGGTCCAGTGTTGTTTAATATGACTGGGGGTGTTTAGGCTGGAGAAGAGAGGGCTCAGGAGGGCCTTATCACTTTGTACAACTGCCTGACATGAGGTTGTAGTGAGGTGAGTGTCGGTCTCTTCTCCTGGGTAACAAGTGGTAGGACAAGAGGAAACGGCCTCAGGCTGCACCAGGTGGGGTTTAGATTGGATATTAGGAAAAATTTCTTCACTGGAAGAGTAGCCGTGCATTGGAACAGGCTGCCCAGGGGAAGTGATAGCATCGCTGTCTCTGGAAGTGTTCAGAAAACCATGTAGATGGGGCCCTCAGTGACATGGTTTAGTGGTGAACTTGGCAGTCCTGGGGTAACGGTTGGACTTGATCTTAAAGGCCTTTTCCAACCTAGTTGATTCTATTATGTATTTCTTTGATGAGCTGTGGAGGGATTTTAGTGCGGGTACAGAAATACAAACTTAAATTCAAATTAGAGCATGAAGCGAGGAAAATAGACTTAGGAAAAAGCAGCCTAGTCATGTTGAGCACAGCTAACTCTCTCATCTGATTTACTGTAAGGGTGGTGAGGCACTGGAATGGGTTGCCCAGGGAAGTTGTGAATGCTCCATCACTGATGGTGTTCAAGGCCGGGCTGGACAGAGCCTTGGGTGGCATGGCTTAGTGGGAGGTGTCCCTGCCCATGGCAGTGGGGGTTGGAACTGGATGATCTTAAGGTCCTTTCCAACCCCAACTATTCTATGATTCTGTGGTTGAGAGATACTTACATTTGAGATAAGAGGAGAGTGATCCAGTAGTAGCATTTTCTATATAGATGGCTGGACAAAGGAAGGCTATGTGATTTACATATCCCTTGTCTGACCTGTGCTTGCCCACTCTGGGGGCTAGATACCTTGGAGGGGGAGGTAGGGATGGTAGGCAGGATTACTGTGGCACCACAACTCTTAAATAGAGACTTTTGTTCTCTACTGCCTTGTATCCAGAATTGTATTAGCAGTCACTTTAAACAGGAAAAGGCCACTAGCTCAAGAACAACTTCAACCCATGTTTTATGGTGTATCCTGTCTTAAATGCAATAGCCGGTAGATGTTTCTTATTTGCCATTTCAGGAGTCCAGTTCTTTCCAGCTTCAGCTATTGGAATTTAAGGCAGTAGAAAGAAGTAATCAAGCTAAGCTGATCTCTCTCTATCACTGTTTTATGGTGTAGGCTTTTATAAGTTGTGAGGAGTTGCTCATGGACTGAATTAATTTCTTGAGACTTCACTGGCGCAGCCTGAATATATGGGACATGATCCATTTGTGCTTGTGCTGGTGAAAATGTTATTGCTTCTGTAATATGGTTCTACCTAAGAAAATGGTGCACAAGTACAAATTGCCAGGGGAGCAGTATTAAGAATTTATAGTCTCATCATGGCTCTGTAATTGGGCTCACCAATGAAAGAAGAAAGGGCAGTGTTACAAATGAAAGGAAATATTTCTCATTTGCCTCTCTCCAAGGCCACAGACATTGTGTTATTGTTCTTTGAAATAAGCCGAAGATAGCACATTAATAAAGCATATGCAGTTAGATACCTCTAACATCGTTTTATTTGCTCAACAGTCAAGTGAGGATAGCAAAATTAGTTTATGTTCTGGCAACCATCTAATTACTCCATTTCTGAGGAAGCCTTTCAAGCTTCTTTATAACTTGTGAGCCCTTTCCTATCACATTGCTGTTGTGTCTGGAATATGCATTATAATTCTGTGCCTTGTCTTTCTTATGTAAGATAAAATCAAACCTTATTAAAACCCTACGCAAGTATGTCGTATCTGCTTGGAATCCTGAAGTCACCCCGTTTATCTGATGACATATTTTCATGATTTTTTAAAACATCATGACCAGCTTTACTGACCTGGTGATGGAATACACAACCTTTGACTGGGTATGTGACCCAGGTCCATGACCCTCTGCTTACCTGACACACCTCAGGGGATGGATGTGTGCCTCTGAGGACAGGATGGGCAGATCTCAAATGTCACTGATTTCTGTTGTGATACTGGCTTCCTCAGGGATGCCTTGGTCAACTGGAGGACCTTGGCTGTTGCGTGTGCTTTGCATGGGTCTGTGACAGGGTTAATTACTACCCTTCACAAAGCTTTAAATGACTGTCATATAAAGAGCAGAATACTATTGTATCAATGGTTGGGCCAACATGGCAATATTTGAAGCTCTAAATGTAAGTATTTTCTTTGTTGACATCTAAATTACTGTTTTCTAAGAAGGCAAGACAGTAATGTAGCCTGAAAGCAAAGACTTTGCTGTATCATTCTGACCCCAGAAGTGTTTCTGCTTAATCTCTGTGCCGCAACTGAGCAGCCCTGTGCTTTAGCTTCTCACAAGGCTGATGCTACAAGCCGGGAACCTTTGCACAGTGTTGTGAGAGCCACAGGTGCGGCTGCTTTAGATTCTAGCATTCAGCAAGAAACCCATATAGGAAAAGAGCACAGGGATCCAAGAAGTCACAGGCTACCAGATTGCTGGGTGAATCAGCCTGGCAGATGCAAAGGTATCTGGAGGAGGAAGGGCTCAATGGGCTTTCAGCTGGCACCACATCAGGGATGCAGGAACATGCAGGAAGGCTCCAGAAAGCCCTGGCAGTGCAAAAGATGAGCAGCAGTTCAACAATGCCAAGGACTCACTGTCTCCAGCTGCCTTACACCACAGAGCCAAACTGCTTATGCACAAGAGCCATGGGGAGACTGAGGCAGAGCAATGTCTCTGTGTGGTTCTCCAGAATGTCTTGAGAGCCCAGCCCAGTGCTCCCTGCTAAGCCGTGACAGCAATCAAATGGCCCTACAGTTCTTCCACTGTCCATCCTTATCCTTGCCGTGGGGGTGAGTTCATGTTGGCTGCCTGGGCTGCAGACTGCACTTCCTGAGAAAACTAGCAATTGTTACTGAAGGATGCGGGGTTTAATTACAGTACATGTAAGGATTTTAAAGTAATTCAGTCCTGAAGAGAAATAAATGCTCTTTTCAGAGGAAAATGCGGTCAAAATTTATAGGGGATGGAAACTGAGTCCTATTCACAAATCAGTAGGACCCATGGAAAAACTTGAAAAAGCTGTAGAATTTTTTGCTTTTCCTGAAAAACCAGCATATCTCTTACCATTGCAGGCACATAAATTGCTGTTGAATTATATAGAAGGTGCTGAAACACTTCTGTTTTCTAAAGGGGAAGAATTACAAAATAGTCATAATTACTTCATATGTCACACAAAAAGGAAGGTGTTTATAAAATCATAACTGCTTTGAGTTAGTTACAGAAAGCAATTCTCAGTTCTGTAATCTTTCCTGTGTTTTTCAGATATGCTCCGTCTGCATTTTCTTCCTTAGAAACGGGACAGTCCATAAACAGCAGCAAACCATTCGGCTGTCCTTATCCTGAAATGCCTTTTTTACTGTGCCTAAAAAAACACCTTCTTGCAGTCAGGTGCTGCAGCTTTTTTCTTCTTGCCCTGAGCCCATCTGCCCACTGGTGTCCTGGTGCTGTTGTTCCTTGGTACTTTGCTTTAGGGGGCAGGACCCTGTTCTTTGTCTTTAGCTTGTACTGGTTAGACACTGTTAGTCCTGATCTATGACTGAAGGATTAGGCCAAAGCCAAAGGGCATCAGAAATGTGCTGTAGAGACTGTTATGTTCCTTCCATCCACCTTCAGCAGCCCCAATGGTCAAGCAGGAATGGGTGAGCCAGAGGAGTCACTGCAGAGGCTGTGCTTTCATTGTAGAGGCGCAGCTGTTACTCACACTGGCACTTGCCAAACTTGGTGGGAAGTCAGGGAAGCTGAGGGGGATTTATTTGTCAAATCCCACTCATATTTATCTGGAAAGTGTGATCCAGCAATCAAACCTTTGAGAGACACTGACTCAGGCACTAGCCCAACAAGTATGACAAATGAACACAGTAAGAAAGAAAATGAAGAGTTCAAGATATGCCTGAAGTCACAAAGAGAATTAAGCTGCAGTCCTCTTTTCCAAGGTAGTTGAGTAAAGAAGTTTCTCTGGGATTATTCTTTTTAGAACATAAGAAAAGGAGCAAGAAGACTCCTCAGGGATATTTTTTGCTGGTAGCACAGCATCCCACGAAGGACACTGGAAATAGAAAACCTGCTGTTTCCACTAAGTGAGCTTCTCAGTAAGAAGCTCTGTGACATTCTAAGCATATAGCCTTGCCCAAGGTTTAATTCTGGTTTAGCCTGAATTGAGAGGTGAGCCTCTCTTGGGCTCATACGAAATGCAGCTGGTACTAAAATGCACTGCTTGACTATAAGAAATTTGGGGAGGGACTTTTTACAAGGGCAGGTACTGACAGGGACAAGGGGGAATGGCTTTAAACTGAAAGAGGGGAGATTTAGATTAGACATTAGGAAAAAATTCTTCCCTGTGCCGGTGCTGAGGCCCAGGCCCAGGGTGCTCAGAGAAACTGTGGCTGTCCCATCCCTGGCAGTGTTCAAGGCCAGGTTGGACGAGGCATGGAGCAACCGGGTCCAGTGGAAGGTGTCCCTGCCTATGGCAGAGGGATTGGAACTGCCATAGGAAAGTTTTAAGGACACTTCCAGCCATAAACAGTCCGTGATTTTATAAAAGATACGTTTTCATCTCTGAGGGGGATACAGTGCCTCAGAAGTGTGGGTGTAACGCTGTGTTTTTGGGGAAAATGAGCAGGTTTCAACAGGATTCTGGAGCACAGATATTCTTTAAAATGCACCTTACTGGTCTCCCTTTTTCCTGAATCTTCCTTCAGGCTCCCTCTGGTGTTTATAGTCTGTATTACTATCACCTTCTCCAGTCCTCCTTTTGGCCTAAATTTACAGTAGCCTAAGTTGAGCAATTGACATTTTTAGGTTCATATGTGCAAATAGAAGCTTTCAGTTTGCTTTAAATATGACATTTAGTTGACCCAACTGGGATTTTTCTGGTTTAGACTATTACCTTTCAGAGTATTGAAAATTCACTTTCCCTGAAGCCATGTATTTTGCTTGGTAAATGAAATGATGCGTGAGGATTGGCACCAAACAGTGTGCCTGTACAAACTATCCCACTGCTGCAGGTCTGGCTGTGGGAAATGTAAGCAGCAAGACCAAAGCATATTTGCAGATAACACACTTGGGCTACTATCAGTTGGTTTCAGCAGTGTTTGCTCCTCTTTCCAGCCCTGGCTAAGAAGAAAAGGCTGTTGAAAGTAGAGTATTAAGAGCTGAATTATGGGGTTTAACACTAAGACTCTCATAGAAATTATATCCTAAGGCCACTCTCACTTTAGAGTAATTGCAGGCATAAAACCCATCCCCAGCAGCACTCAGCAGACCAATTCCAGGTATGAACACTAGTCCAAATTTTGGTTCCTCTGTGAATTATCCTGCTCTCCACCAGCAATCTGTTGCACTTGTTTCGTACCAGTCTGCCACAATTCCTGCCTGTGGAGTGAAACACTTTGCAGCAATACCTGTTTTTGGCAGCATGGAACAGTTTGCCAAGCAGGGCTAAGGCTGTTTCTGTATGCTGACTGCTGTGTAGTCTAACTTTCAGGCACCAAGCTACTTCTGTGAATTTTTTCACATTAAAAGAAGTGTTTCCCCCCCCTTTTAAAATAGCTGGAAGGGAAGGATTGTTTGAGAATGGGTCCGTACATGCCAAACGTCCTATCCCTGGCACCAGAAGCTGTCTGTGTTGGGCAGCAGCCGGTGTTTCTGGGGCAGAGAGATATGTGCTTAAGCTGCCACAGAGGCTGTCCAAAGGAGGCAGATGGTGGCAAGGTGGTGTGCATGCTTGGGATGTAGCCTCTGAAGTGAGATCAGGGCCCAGGTTTGGGCCCTGTAGCAGTCAGAGCACAAGGTGGAATATGGAAAATGTCAAAGGGTAAAAAGGCATCACAGTTCTTGTTATGCTGATCTTTATTTTTATATATATATATGTGTGTGTATATTTTTAATAATTTGCTGTAATTATTTTGTTCTTTGAATTATTTTTGCAGCAGTATCCTCCTCCCTTAAAACTCAGATAATTGATTTCAAATCTTTGTGGGAGTTCTCAGACTGATTTCAAGAAGCTTTTTCATAGTCATCATCTTTATTATGAAAAACTATGTCCTGAGATGTTATATACCCCAGGGGCAGCAAACCTGCTGTGCAGTTCAATGGATTATAATGCAACTCACTAACGTGCTTGAAATAATGAGGTTGCTCTGTTCAGTGGGATATGATGAAAAATAGAAGCTACTGCTGGGAGCTTGGATTTGATTTAAATTCCGGACAGAAAAGGTTCCCTGTTAGAATACCAATGCAGGTTACTATGTTTGTATAATCTTTAACTTCCATTTTATGCTGGACAATGAAAAGGCTAGAAGAGATCTTTTCAACTTCTGCCCAGTGCATATGAACAGTATGTTAAGCTGAGGCCTTGCACCCTTCTAGTGCTGTTGGAAGCAAATGTTGGATTACAGTGATCTGAACAGAGAGAAATGAGGGCTATTCTGAAGTCAGTGAGAGATCTGAGCTTCAGGTTCAGTCGGACCGAGTGTCAGGGTTCTCAGGTTTAACCCTCTTGCAAGCAACCACTACCTCTTTCTTAGTATGGGATGAGAAGAAGGAGCTGAGCTGATCCCTTCCCACTCTTTGTCTGTCTAGAAGTTGTGAAAGGATATGGATTTCTTTCCTTTAAGTAGTGGGAAGGCTTTATAGCTTCTCTTCAAGCTTCAGTCTTTCTCCTCTTCAGTGTAATTGGTAGACCATCTTGCTGTAGATGATTTATATGGTCTCATAACTTTGTTTTCTGCTTAGTAGTAGAAGCTGGTTTGTCAGATAAATAGCTCTGAGTCAGTGATACCTTTGGAGAAAAAGCTATTGAGATAAAAAGGTGCCCGTTTTACAGAGGTTTTCAGCCGTTGCTTGGACCTAATTGTATCATACAAACCCCTCATGTGAGATGACCTATATCCCTTTTAAAAGAATGCTTTCCTCATAGCACTTAGACCTTGACATAAACACTGATGAATCCATAAAACATCTCAGCATCTGGCACAGGAGCCTTCAGGGCGTCAAGGAAAACAGGAGATAAATGGAAGTGCGCTGTGTACATAAGGTTGCAGAGCTGGCTGTGCCTGCTGGTTAACTGGATTTAATAACCTGCAGAAGTCCATGTTATTTCTGTTTAGGGTTGATGTATATTTTGTTTAAACTGGTCTTCTCTTTTATAGCTGCCTAGCTTTGCAATTAGATGTGCAGCTTAAGCTAGCTGCTCTCTCCTGTTTGCAGTTTAAGCCAAGAGGATTGATTTTTCCCCTTTCACAGGGCCGGGGTGGCAAAGGAAGCATCTATGTCTGGGCCTCTGGAGATGGGGGCAGCTACGATGACTGTAACTGTGACGGTTATGCATCAAGCATGTGGACAATCTCTATCAATTCTGCTATAAATGATGGACGGACAGCTCTGTATGATGAAAGCTGCTCTTCAACCTTAGCTTCCACCTTTAGTAATGGGAGGAAGAGAAATCCAGAGGCTGGCGTGGTGAGTCCAGATATTATTGTGCTGTTGCTGCTGTCTTTGTGCACTCTCACAACCTATTACAACTCTGTCTGATTTGGAGCAGCAGATGGTTCTTTGTTGAGATAGATATTTTCGCATCTGCAGTATATGATGGTGCCAGAACTGTCAGCTGAGGAGACACAGGATTAAAATTGAGAACAGTAATGATCTTCCATCTCTTAGTGCTTCATAGAGTTGGTGATACCCTTTATCAGAAGCCAGATTTGGAAGTTCAATTGCTTTCTTCCCAGAGGAGGGTGTGGAAAAACTCCTCTTTAAAAATGTAAATTAAAAGTGTCAACATTTGAGATCATACTTGCTTGTACTGGGAGAGCAGTCATGAACCAGACTGCTGCTGTACTACAAGCTGTAGAGAGCAGAGAGACATTCAGTCACCCACAAAGGAAATATGAGGGTTTAGATCACCCTCAGTCTCCCACTGAGCAGTGTGGAGCATACTACTCAAGTCCTCTTCAGATCCATACCTACAACTGGAAAATATGCAGTTTCTCTTCGAATGTGATTGGGATTCTCTTCCACTGCGCTGATCACTGCTCATCAGCATCTTCAGACTATCCAGGACATAGTCTTATTCACAGAGTGGAAAATTCAGGTGTAGTAACTCTAGGTTAGTTTTTGCCAGAACCAGTTATACATTTTCCGTGGCCCTCTCTGAAAGACACATTGTGTAATCCTCACTGCCCATGTGCAGCAGCAGCAGAGGTAAAAATACTGGTTTCTGTCTTGCTATCAGTGGCTCTGTATTGATATCAGTCAAGATGATCTGTGGTGCTTTTGTAATTACCCCCATAAAATGTATTTCTAAGATTTCCTTCTGGTCTCTTCTAGTGACAAATATGCATTTTGCCATTTTGTCATCATCAGACACTATCAAAATTCTGCTATCAGAAGATAGCAGACTGGTACTGCTGTTGGTTCTGGAGTTGCACAGATGTTAGAAAGCTCAATACTGTTCACAGTTCTATTTTCAAATCCTTCTGATAACCACAAGGGAATTTAAGGCCTTTGGTTACTGTGTTTATAGGAAATAAATGCCATCTACATGAGTTTATGAGTTCTAAATTGTAGTGAACATTGGTTTACTACATCATGATTTATTCTTGCATTTACACTTTCTGTAACTATGTCTCATTGTGGTTTTAAATTTACACACTATTCTAAAGAAGAAAACAGATCGTAGGCATTAACACACAATTACTCTGAAGAGACAGGGCACAAACTGCCACTTTCTGTATTTTTCTGAGTCTGTAGCTGCAAGGAAAATGGACTAGCTGTTTTCATTAATTACATCTGATATCATTGCAGGCTACAACAGATTTGTATGGCAACTGCACCCTGCGTCACTCAGGAACGTCTGCAGCTGCCCCTGAAGCAGCCGGAGTGTTCGCCTTGGCCCTGGAGGCTAAGTATGCTGTTGAGAAATGCCTTGTGAGCTCTAGAGAGGAGAGGGCCTGCGGTTTGTTTAATGTTGTTCATCACTGAAATTGGCTGGCTACAGCACAGGGCTGGAATGAGCAGCTAACAAGCTGCCTGCTACAGTAGTGGCGGGCATGGTAACTTACAGATGGAGCAAAAGCCTTGCCAAAGCCACAGAGCAGATAGTCTGTCTGACTTGCTCTCTCTGTCCTCTCTATCCATCCACTGCTTCCCAGGGGTTTGTCTTCTCCAGCTCTGTTTGGAGGGAGGGATTATCAAATTTCTCCTCATACCTAGTGTAGAATGCCCAGCCTACAAAAATGTAAGAACAAACCTACACTATCAACAGGAGTTTGTCTTCTGCCACATCCTGTCTGCAGTGACAGATGCTTAGGGGAGAGTACAACAAATGGGGATTAAGAGTGATCTTGGAACAGCAGCTTTGGCAATCAGTGGTGTGGAAAGAGAGAAGTCAGCCTATCCTATTTAATAGCCATGGACAGATTTGTCTTCCTTAAATTTATCTAACTTTTTGACTTGTCTGTATTTGGCACCTGTGACATCCAGTGGCAGTCAGTTCTACAGTAGCATTTTTTGATGCTGGGGAATGTTTCCTTTGATTTTTCCTTAACCCACTGCTGGTGATTTGCTTCTGTGCTACATAATTACTCTTTTATTTTAAAGAATAAATGCCACTGGACATTTGTACCATCTCCATGCCATTCACAACATTAGAGCCCTCTCATGTATCTTGCTTCATTATCTTCTTCTCTAATGATTGAGAGAAGTTTTCCTTACAGTAACCTATACCATCTTTTTACTTTATGTTAAACTGTTTCACCAAGTAGAGGCAACATTTGCTCAGTTATACAGCTTCAGTTGCTGTAACCATGGCATGAAGGGAGCACTATGTACATAGTTTTCTTCAGCAGTGCAGAAGAATGAAGATTTGGCAGAGAAGGCAAAGTTTGTATCATTAGCAGAGCAATGGTTGTTGTGCTCAGGGAATTTCTTTGGCCAAGTATAATTTTTCAGATTTTATATGCATTAAACTTTCATACTCAGTGTTTAACTTTGGATGATTGTTCCTTGTGCTATCAATCCCATTCTGTGGGACAGCCACCATGTAATAAATTAATATGGCCATAAAAATATTAAGGTTTAATGAATTTTCTCATCACTGCATGTTTAACCTGGGCTACAACCTTAATGTCTTAGTAATGATTATCATTCATTCAGGCTACCCATGAAGACTGGTATTACTCTTGCAAAATGTCATGACTTGAAATTAGACAAATACCCCTGGTTTGCAATTGAGTTTCTAGCTTTTGTGAGGGGGCAGGGGAGAGAACAAGCTGTCAGTGTCTCCTGTCTCCTTCCAGGCTGGCTCTGTTAAATTGTGTTGTGTAGAAATACCCTGGATGAGCTCCACTGGCCTTCACAGGAACAGCTAACGATCTCTGATGCAGAGTCCTCTTGCCTGCAATCTGCCTGTCAGTTCTTGTACAGTGTATGTCTGACATGTCCCTAAAACCAGACCAGTCTGTGAGATGGAAAGATGGAAATGTGCAGCTCCAAGATATGTAGCAGCTCTTAAAAGATTTCAGTAAGAATGATGTACGTGATAATCTGGTTTTCAGCTATCTTGTGTCACCTTGGAGAAATTACAGTAATTGGCTATTCTGGTGTACATTCAGCTTGCACGCATGCTTATTACTTGGGGCACAGAAAGCTGAAAAGCAAATCCTTTTAGGTTGATGGCTTGAATCAGACATATTGTAATGTTGAAAGAGTTCATCATAAAACAACTGGAATAGCTTTAGTTATGTAGAATTAGAATGTCAGTTCTAAAGCTTCCAGAATAATAACTTGTAAGTGCCCTTCCTGTCATCATAATCACTGCAAATCTAGGAAGACAAGAGCCGATGATGAAAAACTATCATTGAATCTAGAGAAATGTTGCTTGACTGCATCCATCTATGCTACTATAACATGGGTGACAAACCTCTGCCATACCTTATAATGGAAATCTACAGTCACCCACAGCCCATGTGCCCATATTCACAGAATACTGAAATTACTCATTCTGGGTGAGTCTCAGAGGTCTATGGGAAAAGCAGGAGGAGCAGACAAGGAAAAAGGAGCAGTATGTAAGAGGAAAGCAAGGTGAAACTCTGTCATTATCTTTTTCCTTTTGTATTCTCGAGATCTGGTATAATATCCTACTCATTTTATTTGCTTAAAAATTGCATGGTGGATCTATTTGTAGTTAAAATCAGTTGTTTTCAAGAACAGGGAGACAATCAGAAATTATTTTGCAATTTGGGGAAGTATTTTTTGGGGAAGTGCTATAAAATTAAAACCTATTCCTGTTCCCACTGAAATCAACAGGAGCTTTGTTACTGATAAGTGTATAGATACAATTCCTCTGTGATTCATAGAAATAAGTTTCTCCAAAAGGCTTACTCAAACACACTGTCTTACTTTAATTTCTTTAATATCTGCTTGCAAATACTGTACTGTTTGTTTTCCATGGTGCTCTTCCACAGCTTGGATCTGACCTGGAGAGACATGCAGCATCTGACAGTGCTCACCTCCAAGCGGAACCAGCTTCATGATGAGGTTCATCAATGGCGCAGAAATGGTGTTGGGCTAGAATTCAACCATTTGTTTGGCTATGGTGTCCTAGATGCAGGAGCAATGGTTAAGATGGCAAAAGACTGGAAAACCGTTCCAGAGAGATTCCATTGTGTTGGAGGGTCAATACAGGAACCTGAGTAAGTGAATAGTCTATGTGTTCAGCTTCTTCTATGCATTTAGGAGACCATAAGCATGCAAATATATTGACAAAGACACGGGTAGTCAAAGAAACATAATGGAATTATTCTTCTAAGAAAGCCTATTACTAGAAACGTTCAACTGTTCCAACTATTGATAAAATAAACTACATGATATCTCAGTTCCTGGTTTGCTGGGGGAGTGCATTCTATAGCTCAGCTGTATGGTCAGTGCTAGTGCCAGCAGTGTTAGTAGAAACATCAATTTCTTCTGGGTACTTACAGGTATGTTTGTGCCAAAGTTTCTGTGAATAAGGCACCTGTGCACAAGTGAAAATCTGGGAGGCTGGTACTGTAAATTACATTAGCTGTTGCCGCATGGAATATCTGTCAGACAGGTCATATCTCCCTGTGATATATTCCAGCAGACAGTTTTATCTCCAGAAAGCTGAAACAATCATCCACAGGTACCAGTGATTCAGTCTGAACACTACTGCATTTAATTGTGTTTGGTTTATGACGTTCTTCAAATCTCTAATTGCAGGCTAGGTAGTCAAATTATTTTCTGATTTACTTTCATGTGCTAAAGTATATGAGTCAACAAATGAATGAATACTAATTGACTGCAACAGCTATAGTTCAGTTTTAATTATTTGAAATACTAACCTAATAATGGCCAATTTATGTTTATACCATTTGAAATTTGACTTTTCAGTGCCATTTTTTAAGGCATCATTATTCTATTGGAAAAAGAAAGCAGACCAGATTGCCACCCTGGCACATAGCTCAGCCAGGCAAAGAGTAATTTGCTCCCAGCCTTCCAGGTGGGTTTGTATTGGCAGGATCCAAGGTTATACAGCTGAGATCTGAGTTTTAATTTTTCTGGGCTATGTGTGCTCACAGGTAGGAAACAAATAAGAGAGTGCTGAAGCTAATTTTGAGTTATATTTAGTTTATTCATAGTTTAATTGCAGACAAATAATCTCATTTATCTTAGATGCATGGGGATCATCTGAGAGGAAGAGAAAAAATGTCTTTTTCTAGGCTTGGCTCCATGCTTCAGAGAATGTGGTAGAAGTATTCTGGCAACAGTCTGAGCCAGAGTTGGGCAAGTAGTATTGTCTCCTTCTGCCTTTGTTTTCGTGTCCCATTTCTGCTCTTGAACAGATAGAAATGCAGAGGAGATGATGCATTTCCTCCAGCCCAGAGATCTGGAACTGCAGTAAAGCTTCCCTATTGCTGTCAATGCCCAACAAGCTCAAGAGTTGAGAAATACTCTGCCTTGTATTGGTGTCTTGTGAAAACAGCACCTAGAAGAGGCTTTGTGCTTCCATCACATGGATTTGGAAAGTCAGTCATCACCTAAACTTCCTAACCCTACTGCAATATAATCTCAGTATCTGGACAGGTTCCTTCCTATAGTTACCTGACACATCTGTATGTTAATAGGACTGCTGTAATATTTACATCCCCCAACAGAAATGTCACTCACAAGAGATAAGCATCCTCAATTGCAACATCTACATTTTTTTTAATTGCCCTGCAATAAACTGGTGAAGTCCCAGCATCTCCAGAGATTCCTTGGAAATGAAAACTACACTGCACTGCTGCTGTGGATAATTGGGTTATTTTTCCACTTAGGCCTTATGTTTTCTCTGTGTTTTCTATAGATGCTTATATAAGTATAGATACTTGTGTATGTAAAATACATACTCAGTACAGATTTAGGTAGAGATGAGTAGTTGATACAGAGGTAAGTACCAGAGCAGCATTAGCAATTAGCAGAAACGGGCCAGAAAAGAATTGACAGCCTAGAATACAGTGTGCTGAAAGCAATTGGTATTTGAAGTGCAGCACTTCTCTGCTGCCTAGAGAAACATTTGTAAGTAACAAGGAACTGTCCTTGTAAAAGTATTTTTGTTGGGTCAGCAAGAAGAAATAAAATGGACAAGTCTAAATCTGTCTGGTTAAGGAGATACAAAGATGATTTAGGACATCCTAGTCCATTAGCTGAGGAACAGCACCATGGGAGTGTGTTTCTAGAAAGCTGTTAGCTTCCCTGCTCATCTCTAACTACACTTAATGTAAAAATGAATGTATTCTACACACATATATATATATATATATATATATACCAATTGGGCAGCAGCACATTGTGAGGGTGTCGAAAACCCGTGTCCTCTTCTGCTCCGTTCAAGTTAGACTTTTTCTACCACACTGGTTCTTCTGGGTTTTTTGGGAAAGTTACCTGGACTATAATAATAAATCTAGCAAAGAGTGTTGAGTGCTAATTAACAGGAAAGGAAGAAACAGAGCAAGTCTATTCTCATGTGTTCTATAGAGCTGAGATAACTTTAGCATTACAGCACTTCAGAAGGCGGAGTAAAGCTGTCTGCAGTTGTCAGGTTGTCCGCAAAGCAGGTGGAATGGTAATACTGCTCTTATTTCTTTGGCATTTGGTGTTGATAGGTAGAAAAGACTCACACTGCAATGTCCTCCCTCTCCTTCTATGAAGGAGATGTGGAGCACAGTTGTCCGACAAAGTATTGTCTAGTGTGTGAGTGCTGGGAGACAATGTGAATTCAGATTGATTTGAGGGTGGTGCTTCCCATGCAGAGAAATTGCAAGTGTGTGGCAACTGTGAGATTATGATCCTTCACCTCTGGCTGCATTATAGCACATTTCCTTGTGCTTTGGCAGACAAAATAAATCTCAAGGGTATTGTAATTATGTGTTCAAATATTTTAGCCATACAATATTCGTGTTATACCAGCTTCTGCTCCACGGTATTCATAAGATTCAGAACCACGTAGGCTTATGTTAAACAACAGTTTAAGGTAAGTGTACAAATGCCTTGAGGACCTGAAAGTCTTTTTACTCTAGAAGTACTCCAAAGAAGGCAATACTGTTATGAAAGGGGGGCAGACAGTGGCCTGAGCCAATTAGTGATGTAGGAAACTCCAATACCTGGAGCTCATCTGAAGAATAGAATTCCTGGAAGCTAGGCTTGAAGGAAATACTTTCACTGGTCTCTGAAGGACACAGTATTTAATTAGCAAAGGGAAAGGCTGGTACTCAGTTATTTTGAAAAGAAAGTATTAATTACCACAGTGTGGTCAATGCTCTTTAAAAGGAACTGTCTATTTTACTGCAAAAGCTAGCTCAGGGAGAAGCCACTGGAAGAGGTGATGACAGGCTGACTGGAGTACTTCATGACTTACTCCCTTTTTTAATGATTGAAGTAATTCTTGTCTTTAAAGTATTTCTTTTAGACAGAGGAAAGTGTCATCCTGCTCACAGCAGGCTGATGGTGAAGACACAGAGAATTCCGTTCATGCTTGTGATGTATTTTGCCAGCCAGTTTCTGAGGCAGCTGATATTTGCCAGTCACATCCTGACCCTGTGGGATTTAGCAGGCACTTGGCACCTTTGGCTGGTGCTGAGACCCCGAACAGAACTGCCCAGCACATAGTGGCTACACGTCCTCCTTTACAAGAGCTGGGAAGCTGTGGGTGTGCCTTGCTCAAACCCAGCATGCTCTTACCTCTTCCTTAGAGGCACACTTTGGAAACGATATGTGGAAACTTTGGATGCCTCAAGTATTTCCTCAACCACACAGGAAGCAAACACTGTGGGTGCCCAGCACGCAGAGAGCCAAGAGCACTCATCAGTTGCACTCTGTAATTCATCCCATTGACAAATGTTGGTGAGAGCATTAACAGCTGTGTCTGCGCAGCCCAGCACAAAGTGGTTTGTCTTCTCTTGTGCTCCACTTCCAGGTGTTGTGTTCTCAGGTGTTTGACTGCCTCCAGCAAGGAGCCCTGTGCTGATAACAGGAATCTGCTTTCTGCTTGATGACAGGATCCTCACAAAATAAATGCATCAGGCCTGAGCCTGTGCTCCATCTGCAGGTCTAGCTTTCTGTTTACACTTAGGAGAGATGTCCTTCAGTTAATCGTGTGTTTGCCTTCCTAAGGGACAAGTTATAATAACCAATAAACTTGTGAGTTTAGGTGCAGCACTTTGTCAGCTCAGTAAACAAGTATGAGTTCTGTCCACACTGTGTATGCTCGTCCTGTACAGAAGCATGGCAATGACAGCAGTTTTCATGAAAAAGAGTTTTTAAATGAGGGTCCCATATTAGAGCAAGGATGTAGGCTTTTATGTGACTGTGGTGAAATTCTGTGCTGCTGGCCTCTGTCTTTTGCTTGCTGCTGTCTTTTTAAGGTGACTGTCTGACATGACTGGCAGCTCCTGGTTCTTTTACTGAATATATACATTATTGTGCAATTAACCAATATAGTAGTGATAAGTAAAGGCAACTATTGAATATATGTTACTATTTGTTAAAGAGCAGTATGCCCGTCTTAATTGTATTACTTCTCTCTTTCTGGGTGCACATTTCATGATGTATTTTCAAATCAGGTTTTGATACTATTTTCTAAAAGGAATGTTCTTTCCTAGCTGAGTTTGCAACCATTTCTTTACTCTTCCATGCTTTAATAGGGAAAATAGTATGTGTTTTTCTGGGAGGCACCAAACCCAGTAGTTTTAGCATGAGCCATGTCATGCTCTGTATATCCTTTTAATTCATTTAATTATCTTTTGACCTGCAGAAAGATACCATCAAACGGCAAGCTGGTCCTCACACTTACAACTGATGCTTGTGAGGGGAAGGAAAACTTCGTCCGATACCTGGAACACGTCCAAGCAGTTATAACTGTAAATTCCACTAGGCGAGGAGACCTCAACATCAACATGACCTCACCGATGGGAACAAAGTCCATTTTACTGAGCCGGCGCCCCAGGGATGATGACTCCAAGGTGGGTTTTGACAAATGGCCTTTCATGACCACACACACTTGGGGAGAAGACCCCCGAGGCACCTGGGCTCTAGAGATTGGGTTTGTTGGCAGTCAGCCGCAGCGGGGCATGCTGAAAGAGTGGACACTGATGCTGCACGGTACTCAGAGCGCACCATATATAGACCAAATAGTAAAAGATTATCAGTCCAAACTGGCCATGTCCAAGAAGGAAGAGCTGGAAGAAGAATTAGATGAAGCAGTGGAGAGAAGCCTGAAGAGTATACTGAGCAAGAACTAGTGCTGTTCTGCATGACGTTGTCTTTCCTTCCCCAAATCCCTCTACTCAGCTTTCTACTATTCAAACCTCTGTGTTAGACATATTACGATGATCGTCTCTGTAGCCAAATTATCACACTTTCTTGATTTTGAAGTCTTCTATCTCATCAATGATTATTTTAATTACTGAAGCAATCCTTTTTTTACTCTAAACCACAAATATACTGTCCCCCACCGAATACTATGTACAGTTTGTGACTGTAAATTATTTTTCTTTGTGTCATACAAATAGGTAATAGCCTGCAAAAAAGTTGATGGCTTTTCCCTTCATATTTTTGTGGTTAAATGTTGTTTGTATTAAAAACAAAAAAAAGAGTGAATTTTAACATTGGTGATAATGGGCACATTTCTTATAATTATTGTGAGAGAGGGAATCGCAAAGAGGGTGGCTGGAGAGGTCTTTGAACGTCTAACAGCTCCTTCGGCATCATTGACTTCAGTGGGACATTCCCCACTGGGTTCAACCAAAGTAGCACTAGACCCTACAAAAAGAAATAATCCAGAGGTGAAGAAAGTTTACCAATCCAATTTGCATAAATCCAGTACTTTTGAGAGTTTTCTTTTAATATATACACTTACACAACTACATACAAACACTTCGGCCATAGAATGGGTCAACAGGCATGCAATAAGGAAGGCAAAGTGATGCCAAAGCCAGGCGACATGCAGAAGTGCTTTACAAACAGGGTCAGGGCATTCTAAAAGCACAAATTTCAGTTTTATTTCATTTTAATTTTGGCGATTTAAATCAGTTTACCATCTTACAGCTGAATGAGCACATAAGGAATGAATGAGCTGTAGGATTTCTGGCAGCCTGTGTGCAGAAGTGCATCTGCTCGTCTCTGTACCGAGATGTACAGCAGGATCACAAGCTGAGGCTATGTCAGCATTTCCAACCATAGACCCCTGTTTTCTGGGGTTTACAACCTGGCTGTCAGTAAATTGCTGGGGGAGAAATTTAAAGGACACAGTTTCAGTCCCAAAGCAATTTTTAAATTCAGATTTCATTTTTTAAAATAGAGATTAGTTATTTTTATGTTACACAAATATATTTAAGGAGAAAAATATGCCTAAGTTATTAATGTGTAATGCAAAGTTGGCTTTCTTGGCAAATGTAGTGTGTTTGGGAAGATTTGTTGGTAATTGTTGCTTTTTGCAGTTTAAAGGGTCGTTCCACCTTCACTTTCCATACATGTGTAAAGGCAGTCTCTCTTGCCCTCAGAGTCTGCTCTGTCTGTTACCACAAAAAGTAACATCCTCTTTGGTAGGGAGTTACTCATGGTAGCAACCACTACATGTTCTCAGGTGTGAGATCCCAAATTTAACCTTGGAATAACAAAGGTTCTTGAATCTGCACGTATTTGAGCACGCATTCACAGTGAAGGACATCAGTGGACCTACCCCAATGCTGATTTTAAGCAGGTGCCTCGGGTTGTTGCAGGATTCAAGATCTGCTTTTTAGCAGTGACTAGTTTCAGAATTTTATTATGTATTTTTAATATGCAGAGTATTAATCTAAAGTGTTTTAATAAGAGTTGTCCTGATGGATCAGGTGCATAGTAGTAAAAACACATTTAGCAAGTAAATATTTATCTGACAGATTAAAAATGTAATCCAAAGGTTCTGGTGAACATGTTTCACTTCAAAATGTGTAAATTATGCTGTTACTTCTAGTCCATATCCGTCTTTTATCTTTCCATAAGAGGCCTGTTCTTTCCTTGACAAATCCAAATGCAAAATAAACAACCTACTCAGAGTCTATGTGAATTACACTCTATAAAGCTAAGACAAGCAGCCCATCACTACTCACAGGTTCTTCATGGCACGCACCATTCCCTTTGTACAGTTGAGACACACTGGGATAAAACAGGAGTTGGACAGAGAAGAATCAAGCCCCGTGTGGTTTTCATATTTGAAGTGCTCTTGGTTATTTCTTTCAGTACATTATACAGTGCCAAATGTGTTTAGCTTAGTCACAAGGACAAGACGGGGCCATTTTAAATCACAAACTGGAGTTCACAAGGCATGTGCCAAAACACACTGAAGTTAAATGGCTCGGGAACAGGTTTGCTCGTGTCTTTGGAAGTGAATGGCTCACATTGATGGTAGTAGGTTTCTGTGGAAGGCACCCAGATCTCAGAAAGAGCAGCATATACATACCAGAGGGAAAATCTTACCAGATACATATATTTATGCATACACCTGTATGCCTAAATGCATACAATGCACCTGTGGTATCTCTCTCTCTGTATATATATTGCATACAATATGTATATTCAGAGTGTGCTACATATATTTGCTTATAAATATATATAGAATTACATATGGTATGTAATGTATGATACATACACATTATAACTTCTTGTGTGTATGTGTTCAAAGAAAGAGGTAACTGGAAGCTTTTGAAGGACTTCTAAAATGTGGGAAAAGTTTTGGAATAAGAAAAGTATTATGTGGAAATCTTAAATGAACATGTATGTGACTTTCCATGGCATTCATGTAATTCTGCAGTTCTCTGTTCAATCATTAAATGTCTTACAAAACAGCAAAATAACTAGATGGTTGTTCATATTTTCATAATGCTGACATATTTCGTGAAAGATCACGATAATGAGTGATATACAGAAATGGTGAGTTTTGATATAAGTATATATAAAACTAAGTGTATATACAGTACAGACATCTACTTAAAATTCTTTGGGATTTTTGCATCAGGGGATTGCTGAAAAATATGTCCAGTCAGACTAAGTTTTTATGGTATTGCTGATGAAAAATAAAGTTAATTTGTTAGTATTTATAATGAAGGGGAAAACGAAGCTCATGATTTGAAACAGGTGAACACTGTTTAACGAAAGCCCTGTGATAATGTTTTATAATATGAGGAAAATAAAGAGCTGTTGTAAACTGGCAGGTCCTATCAATCATCATTGCCTATCCGAAGGTGCACGGGAGGAAACATGCTGCTGTGAGGGGGATGACTTCCTACTTCCTCTGCTTTTTACACTGATAAAGGAATTTAAATCCTGTGTATGCTGGATACAGGGAAAATAAACACAGTCCTCTAAAAGAGTTGCTAGCAACAGATGAACAGTGACAGGCATTATGTTAACTCTGTAATACGATGGGACACAGAAAATTGAGGCCGCAGGCTAGGAAGAGCCTTGGGCATAACTTCCATGGGTCAACCCCGCTGGCTCCGAGGACAGCTCTGGAAATGCCACATCAGTTTTTATTTTCTCTGCTGGTTGGAGCACTTCGATCCACAAAAGCCCCTGCGTTGCTCTTCCTCCCTACTTCCCCCCCACACTCGTGGGTACTTTTTAGCTCATGTGTTCCCACAGCACTGGATATGTTCAGTTTTGTCATTTCTTACCCTATCTGCAGCAGTATAAGATGGCCAGGAGCCTCCTGATCTAGTTCTGATTGCCACAGGTGAAAGAAGGTGCCTGTAGTAGGCCAGGGCTCATCCCAGGCTCTGCTGAATAGATGCTCAGAAATCCTGTAGCACTTCAGCATTAAACTTTAGCGTTTAAAAACCTCATTGACAATCGGCATTTGTATGTTTAAAGGAGAGGTTAGCCCATAAATCATGAGGTTTACTGTACCTTCCAGCATTGTCCTTATGAACAATACTGGTGGGTTGCTGTATAATTTTCATACAGATTCACAGAAAGAAGGCCATCATCTGCAGCCTTACTGGGCACCATCTGCGTTGTGGAAAGCAGGTCAGTGATTGGAGCAGAATTCAGTCCTTAGTTCTTCATGGGCCTTGACTTCTGATGCTGGTGTCCATGGTGCAGCTAAGCACCAGCTTGGTTCAAGCCTTTCATCTCAGGTTGCTGCCTATGTGATGCAGTATGTGATTTCTTCACTATCATGTGCCACCAAACCCACTTTAAGAGCAGGTTTTGTACTGCTAACAAGGTTTGCAGGCATCAAAACCCCATTTCTATGTCAGCAGCAAAGAGCCACAGCTCAAGCCGGATGAAGATGGAGAGGGATATTCACACATAAGACACTGAACCCAGGGTCTCCTGAAGTGTTGCCTCTTTGCCATTCACTACAGTTTTTTTATTGCGCTGACCATTAAGTTCTCTGTATTCCAGTGAAATCAGATGTGGGGGTTATACCCAGTTCTGTCCAGGTACCACTTTAATCTGTTTACACCTTGATTTGTGACACAGCTATTAAACAGCCTTCTGCTTGCTGCAGTTGTCTTTATTTCCCCCTTGCAGTAGTCAAAACCTGCTTTCACCAGCAGTTCTGAGCAGCTCACAGATTGCAGCGTGCGTATGGGGTTGGTAAATTCCTTCTCTGTGGTTAGTAACACTGTTAATAAATTAAACTGAAAAGCAGCACAGCCATGTCTGATGTCAACTCCCACAGCAGTTAAACAGAACAGTGTCAGCAAAAAATCCTGAATAAAAATGTGGCTATTTGAGTTCCCTGGTTCAGAGAAGGTGCCACTTTAAGCAGACATAATAGTCACAGTACAGATGCTACACCTGCATTGGAACTCACTATTGGAAAAACACAACACAGTCTTGAAGGAAAGTCTTGGGAGACATGAGAAGGCAATCCTGAAGCTCAAGCACGTTAGCTCAAACTGTATTTAGCCCCTTCCTTCACAGCTGATGGGAGTGATTAGCTGGAAGGAAAAGGCTAAAACTGAAACTGAGAACTGAGATGTGAGAAGGAACCTACTAAAGCACTTCAGTCTGTACCTCGCTTCAGTAGGAATATTTGTGTGCCTGAAGTCAAGCCAAGGCCTAAATACTGCGTCAGCACTTTAAGTTACAGTAAGCTCAATAGTTACACAAGTGAAGGATCTATTTTCCTTGTTTTTAACTTCCCTGAGATGAAGGTGTCTGGAAGCTGCAAGAGGCCAGTGCGGAAGCATTGCTTTTTGCTTCCCCAGGGATGTGGGAAGGCATTGCTTGTTCCAGCAAGCCCAAGGCATTCCATTGGGCTGCAACAAGATCCCATGGCAGTATTTATTAAACTGTAAAATGCTACAGCTCGAGAAAATACTTAACAAAAGAATACCAAAACACACGGGTGGTTGAGCTGGCTGCAGCCTGCTCAAAAGCCTGCTGGCATTCATAAGTACCTTAGTTGTGATGGCAAAGGACAAATAACGGCATTAGTTTCTTTGATAAGGGTTCTCCCCCCTTTAGTGGAATTTCAAGTTTTATTCTGAAAAGATACGCAGTAAGTTTATTTCAAATACAGGGAGTTTGTATTTAGATCCAAAAAAGAAAGGCCTGCCAAGCTCATCTCTATTTAAGTGTAAATGGGAGAGGTTTGGAGTACGTTATTTAACAGGCATCCAGCTCTTCCCCTGGAAGAACTCCTTCACACCCAGTCGGTTGCTGTTCATAGTGGGGATGGTTAGTCAGTGGTAGAGGCAACACAAACCCACAGTGAGTATCTTTGTTAGAAGGCAAAACTTTTATTAAATGAACCAGATGTCACAAGTTAACATTTGCAGCTGTCAGAGATGGGGAATCATAAGGCAGCTATAGGAGCAGCAGAGGAATACGCAGATTTGTCCCGGATCCTGTGGACAGCAGGCAGCAATGTAATAATAATAATAGTAATTACTTTCAACATGTCCTAATCATGAAAATCAGTCGCATAGGATGTGCCTATTACTTGTTGCCCTGGAGCACTCTAATGGTCATTGCACCAAAGGTCAGACAGAATTGCCATCAAGGTATCAACCTGTTCCATACCAAACAGCAAAAATCTCACTACTGTATCATTCGGTCAGGAAAAAAAACAGTCATTTGATAACTATGCCAGACAAGTTGAATATT